>VXAC01006996.1:804878-834243 GCA_013399225.1 Rhipidura dahli
AAAAAAAAAAAAAAAAAAAAAAAAAAAAAAAAAAAAAAAAAAAAAAACCCCCCAAAAACAAAAAAAAAAAAAAAAAAAAAAAAAAAAAACCACATACCAAAAAAAAAATCCTCAGTAAAAAGAGGGAAGAAAAAGAGAAAATATTTGTATTGATATTTTAGAAGGAATATAACACCTATTCTCTATATTAAAAAAAAAAAGTTTTTATGTGAACTGATATTTTTATTTTCTTTGTAGAAAAGATTAAAAAAACTTTTGCCTTCCATTACTTAAAATATTTCCAGTCAAATGTAACCAAATGATATTAAAAGGAACATATGATCTAAATCTGAATTTTCATGTACCACTGTAGAATTCAAGCCAAGTATCTGCTTGTGGCTTTGAGTTTCCAGTTAAGCAATTCAGAAAGCAAGCCCTATGATTAACTCCATATTTAGAAGTGGTGTGGATAGATTTTCCAGTATCAAAATTCCAAGCAAAAGAATAAAATGTGACATTTCAGTTTGGGTTTGTTTTTTTTTTTTTAGCAGCAAAACTTGGCTTTTGCTCTTGATGTAACTGTTTTTAGAAACATTTGAGTGTAGAAGGCTTAATATTACAAGATTTAGGTCTAAAATTTCAAGATTTATCATTAAAAGCCCAGGAAACAGGCAAATAGATGTGTAGGACAAAAAATACAGTGAAGCAGACTGGTTTGTAAGAATTGGTCTAGTCGAACACGTTAACAAAGGAAATCTGACTATCTATTTATCTTCTGTGTCATGATTTTCTAGCAAGTATCTCAGGAAATTCAGTCTCTCAAAACAAACTGCTTCATCTTTTGTTATGAAGTTTCCAAGCAAGGAGTTTCCTGTGATGACTATTCCATTTCTTTGGCACTTTAGCTTTGAACAGTTTCCTGGGACTCAACTGAAGATGTGCTTTCCACAATGTCACCTCATTATTCTTAATTATACCTCGGTGGTCTATCCATTTGGTAACACTTTTTTAAGGAACCTATTAAATCAAACTGCCTGTTGTGCTCAGCTATACTGGGATTCCCTTTGTGATTCCTTTTATTTTTTCCCTCAGAGAGAGTATCATCCCTCACCTGGCAAGTTTTATTCTCTAAACTTGGCTCTTTGAAGTAAACTTTTTTCCACTAATGTGGTGTTCAGATAGAATGCCAAATTCCATATCCTATCACGTGGATTTGACATTTCTTTGAAGCTGATATAGTTGTCTTATTTTAGTATAGCAACAGTTCAAACAAAAAACAAGAAAAATGAAATGCAAAATAATTTCCAAGAAATGTGGTAATCTGTTCATGCTTCTGCTAGATTTAAGTCACTTTGTATGGTTCTTCTGATCTAATAAATCTAATGGGACTATTATTCCTACTTTTAGATAGCAAAAAAAGCCACAAAGACATTAACTCTTTTCTCCAATGCTTTTGCTAAAATCCATGGCAGCTGGTGATCTGAATATGAAAATCTGCAGAAAATGTTGAAGAATCAGAAGTATTTTGGACAATCTAAGAAAAAGGAATCTTGAAAAACAGAACCACTTGATCCAGGCAGCAAGCCCTGGGATGCTCTAGGTACCCCACAAGCCTGCTAGTTCCTGCCACCCCTGTATGCCATTGCTGAGGTATCCATCAACTGCACTTCCAGGAGTGCAGTCTCAGCTGAACTGAGACTGATGGTTCTCCACTCTATTACTGTCATTATCTGATTACAGTCTGTCACCATTCACTTAAATCATACCATAATTCTATGGGTCTAGAATTCTATGATCCCCAGGGATGGAGCATCTACAACTTCCCTGGACAACCTGTTCCAGTGCTTCACCACCCTCACAGTAAAGAATTTTTTCTTCATATTTAATCTAAACCTACTCTCTTTCAGGTTACAGCCATTGTCCCTGGTCTTCTCACTACATGCTCTTGTGAATGGTCTCTCTACATCTTTCCTGTATATTCTCTTTGGATACTTGTAAGCTGTGATTAGGTCACCCCAAAGCCTTCTCTTTTCCAGGCTGTACAAACCTAACTCTCTTAGTGTTTCCTAATAGGAGAGGTGCTCCATCCCTCTGATCATCTCTGGGGCCTCCTCTGGACTCACTCCAGCAGGTCCATGTCCTTCCTGTGCTGGGAGCCCAGAGCTGGATGCAGCACTGTGGGTGGGGTCTCAGCAGAGCAGAGCAGAGGGGCAGAATCCCCTCCCAGGCCCTGCTGGCTGCACTGCTCTGGATGCAGCCCAGGACACGTTTGGCTCTCTGGGCTGGGAGTGCCATGGCTGGGTCATGTCCAGCCTCACAAGTCCTTCTCTCAGGGCTGCTCTTGATCTGTTCCTCTCCCCCAGCCTTTGCTGGGATCAGGGGTTGCCCTGACACAAGTCCAGCACTTTGTACTTTGTCTTACTAAACTTCATGAGATTCCCATGCACCAACTCCTTGAGCCTGTTTAGCTTCCTCTGGATGGCATAAATACTGAAATACCTTCAAACTCTTTTTAAAAAATCACTTTACGTAATTTCAAGAAATTCAGGAAAAACTATTTATCTTTCTGAGGGTGAGTTTTGATCCAAGTGTACCAACTTCTCTTCCTGCATCACTACTTTTTGAGTAGTATTTGGATGCTGGGATACAACATCAACTTGCTCTGAGTGTGACCATATGGCATGAATGTCACTGTAACACACTGTGACATTAATTATGTCTTATTTTAAATGTAGAAGAATAAAATTTCAAAGCATATCAAAATGTTTATTTATCAATTTATAAAAATAAGCAAACCATCCACCAAGCATATTAACTAATCCTAGTTAAAGTGCAGCTTTTCTAAGATATTAGATACAGCTTTCCTTCAGGAAAAGCTAATAAAGAAATAAATGTAAGAATATGTTTGAGAACCAAACTTGTGCCAGAGAAGCAAAATTAAATACACTGAAAGAGCTCAGCCTCCTCTTTCTGTGAATTCAGTTGGATGCCATTACCAAAAGTGATCAAATTGCTTACATATTCTTTGTCAATTACTGGTGTGGTAAAGCAAGCATGAAGGAAAAGAGGTAGTTTCTCAGACCTATAACACTTAAGTCAATACACCACATTACTGATGAAAACACAGAGTCCATAAAATGGGTATAAATATTCCCAGAGATAACACTAATATGAATTAGGGAGCTTCCCAGCAAACTGATCTTTCTGAAGTACGGTCATATATAACCCCAGTGGTGATAAACACTAAGTCACAGAAGATACAACACTTACACTTACCCTGTGCTCGGTGGGAAAGATCTTTTGCAAAGAGTACCTGAGACAGAAGGTGGCAGGACTAAGCATTTGTGGTTACTCCATGCTACTCTCCCATCCCAGAAAATACAGCATGGAATAACAGAATCATAGACTGGTTTGGGTTGGAAGGGACCAAAAAATGATTCAGTTTCAGTCCACCTGCCACAGGCAGGAACACACCTTCCACCAGATCAGGTTTCTTAAATCTCCATCCAACCTGGCCTTGAACACTTCCAGGGATGGGACATCCACAATTTCTCTGGGCAACCTTTTCCAGTGCCTTACCACCCTCACAATGAAGAATTTCTTTCTAACATCTAGTCTAAACTTATCCTTCTTCAGCTTAAAGCCCTTGGCTTCTCTCTTGTCATTATATTCTCTCATAAAAAGTCTCTTTTCAGCATTCTTGTAGGCCCCCTTCAGGTACTGAAAGATGTTCTAAGTTCTCCCTGGTGTTTTAAGTGTCCCTTCTCTTCCAGGCTGAATAAGCACAGCTCTCTCAGCCTGTCCTCATACTAAAGGTGCTCCAAACCTCTGATATCTCCGTGGCCTCCTCTGGACTCATTCTAAGAGGCCCAAGTCCTTTATAGAAAGTGATCCAGTGAGCCAGGGGTGACCACTATGACAAGAGGATCTTGCAGTCCTCAGCATCACTAAGCTCATAGTGCTTATGATGAGGTTGCTCATGACCTTAAGCAACCCTTTCTTCAAAAAGCGTGCATTGCAGAAAATGGATAAGGGCTGTGGACAGAAAAGTCCAAAGACAAGCTCCAAACTATAGGGACCTTGCACATAGAAGATGATTTCTTTCACCAGTACAACGTGTGCACATAAATATCAAGATGAAATCAAGGCCAGCTTCAGAGGAGGGTGGACAGGAGGCAGCTGGATAAGAAATTGCAGTTGTTTCTTTAGATATTCTAGATTGCCCATGACAATGAAAGCTCTAGGTAAAGAGAGGTTTCATTATGTTTAATGGGAAACACTATCTTTTCCTCACAGCATTGTACCATTCCTCTAATTACAATATGCAATTGCTGGCAATAAATCACAAATGAATTCTACTTCCACAGGAATTTGTGTTGGCATATGTTAACAGCAATTATCACTGGAAGCAAGCTATATATTTTGTAAAGGGTGAAAGCTCAAGGTACTAAGACCTCCAGAGTTCTAAAATTTTTCTACTTCAGCAGCAAAATTGTTTCATCCTTCCTATGTCAGTTCATTTCAATTCTTTAAATTTTGGGTGTTAGATTTTTTTTAGTTTCTATCTTTTATATTGAATTATTTTTATTTTATATCGTATTTTTTGCATTTAGTTTACTAAATGGGCTTGATTTTTTGTTGCTTCCACTTCCCTAGACTTCTACTAAATGTATCAAGGTGTATATAGTGATTTGAGTTCTAGAAGTCCTTTGCCACATCCAAGCAATGACTTTTAAAGGGAAACTAGTTCAGGAGCTGACCTTGGAAGAGTGCTTGGGTGTATGAACTCGTACTTATGTTAGACCCTGAGCACATTCACTGAGTACACATAATGTCAAAGATAATTCATGTCACTAGTCCAAAGCAAATTATAATTTGCAATAATGTATCATTTAGGTTGTGTTTTTCCTGATTTTTAGGACATTATTTTAATGTTAAATGTATTATTACAATGCCTAATAGCATTACCTAGGAGGGCTGCCTGATGTTCCATATTACGGGACTGTGTTTTCTTGTTGTTAAATTACTAAATTCTGTCCAGTGGTGCTGCAATTTTCTGTCCAAGTTTTTAAGAGGGAAAGAGAGTCAACTGTTGATATATTTTTTCATGCTTAAAGTAACATTCTGGGAACTGTTCTTTGAGATATTCTAGTGACTCATATTTTTCTGCACAAAGTAGAGTTTAGCCAAGTGTCTGTAGAGTGCTTTTTTTTTTTTTTTACTGATTGTGTGAATATCTTCATAAATTTCAAAAAGTTATAAGTGTAGGCCAACCTTAAGTCTGTCACCTCATCTATCAGCATTATTAAAAGAATCTAAAGTGCTATTGTAGTATTTTTTTTTAAATCTCCTGTCTTGCTCAGAGCCTCAGAGGACTCTGAGGAAGAAGCCCTTGTTGGTGGGATATTTGTGTCTTTCACTGCAGAAGGTAGGTACTGAATCAAAAGGCTACAGAGAAGAAAGAGTGATTTTATCATCAGGAACTGCAAATAATATTTGCTTAAGCTGCGAAGCATCTGATAATGAACCAGTCACTCACACCAACTTTATCATACGCCACTAGTTAAGTGTTTTTCATTCTTGAGGTATCCACATACTTAAGCCATGTGGGTATCAACACTCACAAACACAGATTAACTCAGAACATCTGAGCTGCTACTGGGTGTATCAAAGGTCCATCAGGTCCACTAATCCCTCTCTAGGAGTGCTAAAAGTGAATGCCAGTGGAAAACAGTAAGAAGAAGCAAGAAGAAATGCTACATCTCCCTTGTAACCCAGCCCCTGATCATTTTCTCACCCTTTCATTGAAACAATGCTCTGAATACAAGAGTCATTCCGTGTCAAGGAGATCAAAATCCCAAAGTCCTACACATCACGTTTTGTATGTTCAAGTTAGGTAATACTGTCACTTTAATCTCTGTGGTTTGATATCCATCAAGTAAGGATGATAACAATTCCTTCTATCACAAGGGTGATATGAAAATTAATTTAATCAATTGTGAGAAGCAGTAAGGTGTCATAGTGGTGAGCAGCATAGAAAAGCCAATGAAAGCATTATGGCTGTTTTACAACACATATGAACAGCAGACTGTCAATCATGTATATTATTGACCATATAATGAGAAGCCAGAAAATTGTAAAATACCAAATATCTCATGAATTGAGTTGCATTTGCTTTGAGTAGTCAGTGAAGTAAAAAACAGTATAAGACCATAGAGGTATAAAATTATTTATGCATGGAAATGAACCAAAGCTCCTTAGTCAAACGCAATCTTGGCTTTTGTGCTTGACATTTCAATCATAATAACACAGATATCAGGTTATTATGTAGACATTTGAGCACATGTTGAAGGCTCTTGCATTTGCTATTGTTTACCTCCAGTTTTCCATTTCAGCCTGCTGTAGCACTACCAACAGCTGCTAATGGTAGACCATCAGAAATTCAGACTTCAAACACAAGGTTGCAGTGTACCTTCTGGTGGTTAGTACGCAGATGAAGAAGAACAAGTTCCATTTTGGTTACAATGCATGTATGATTTACTTGATTTTCTGCTCATCTTCAAGATCATTGGAACACTTTCACAGTTTCATTTTGATTAACTACTACTTTAATAAAACCATGTTCTTGCTACAATCTCTCGTGCCCCTGTATTGTATGTTTCTGTCAGTCACTGTACGATTCCTATTGTCCACATGACTGTCAGACTCTGAAAGCGAAAGCGACAAGGCAAAAACTATAGAGCTATAAATATAGTGCTTTAGCTATGAACAAAATAATTTAAAGATTATGAGGTGTAAAGCTGCTATACATACTATACAACTGTCATTTGATAAAATATCTAAATTAACGGAAGTCTAAAATGCTCAAGGACTATTAAAAAACTAACCAAAAATGAAAAACCTCTAACACTAGTTAGTAGTTGCTACACTCTTCAGATGCCACACACAGTGCTAAGCTAAGCATGCCCCATCAAAGAAATTAGTCTTTCTCTGTGAAGGAATGCAGTAACAGAAATACCAGTTTACACTGCTTGTAGCATGGCATGTTTTTTCCAGTGTTAAACAAACCTAGAAGCAGATTTTATGTAGTTACTTGAAAGAGAAGCTGAAAAAAACTACACTTTTTTAATAAATGTGAGTGACCTGGCAAGCCAAAAATCAATGTATTGCAAAACAAAATCTTCTGTGAAATTCTCACAGAGCAAGACTGTGTTCATTCTATTAAAATTGACAACTCAGCCTTGGCCCATGCAGAAATATATATCTGTAGATCAATCAAGGCCAGCTAAAAAATTTCTCATCAGTTACATAATTATCTGTAAGCACAAACCAATTCCATAGAATAAGTTTTGTGTTCCAATTTGCACTAAAATTTTGGGAGGGGAAATGACTGATTGCTTTCTGCTGTTCTCATCCATCAACCATCCTCCCTGCTGTAACAGCGCGTCTGCTGCCATTCTCCATTGGGCAAAATGTGCTGCCTTTTCTCATCCTTACCACACGTTCTCCCCTAAGACAAAAAAGAATTTGTTTAAACTAACAAAAGCATTGCAAATTCTGGACAAATTGTAACAATGGAACTACAGAGTTTCTTAGGACAAAATTATTAACCTGGCATATGTCTACAAGTAGAAAAAAGAAAAATCAAATGCATAAGGGCATTTTTTGTACAAAGACTTTTCCTAATAGCAGGAAAAAGTGTGTATGATTTATTTGATTTAGTGCAAATAAAAGTTGTTGGGCAACTTGATTCCAAAAGTCTAATTTTTTGATCCTGATGTCATTACTAAAATTGGGATAGGACATGCCATAATTGCTGGGGCCAAGGAGGTGGTTATACCACCCTGGAAACATTACAAAATGAGCAATCCAAGAGAGCAAGGAGAAAGCCCACCATCTCTCATCAGTCCCATTTACAGATGAAAAAATGTCACTCTAATATTGTTGCTTTGGGAACAATGTCTTCGAGTATTTTCCCCTGGCATCTTGTTATTTCATCCTGTGAAGTTGATTCCCAGAAGAATCAACAATTTTGCCAGATAAAAAATACTTTTCAGGCAGTGCTTTTCAGCAAAGCTCAGCCTACATACCCTAAGCACTGCCACACTGACCACACACAGCAGTGTGGTGTGGTGTGCCCTCCCAGCTGGCACCGCCTTAGACACACCATCCATCCATCCATCCCCGTGCCTAACCAGTGATCCTGGTGCAGAATTCATGGACACTCTTCATCTCTCAAGGAGAAACCCAGGCAGCTGAAGGAGGGACAAGCTATCAGGAAATCAATCCTTTGTTTCTTTTGTGGGAATAAAGTAGGATAAGAGGATACAAAAACCTGTTCTCTCACTGGATGAGTCATCCAGACTGAATCATTTTATCCCCTTCTGTGCTTACATTTTCCTACCTGCAAAATGGGAAGTTTGTAAAGTGCCATGAGTTCAGATCCTTAAAAACAACCAAAACAAAACAAAGAAAAAACTTCCTACAACCTAAAGCTAATAATACTGGGAACATTAATAAGAGCAATAGACATAACAGAAACACTGCTTTTTAAGAAGGTATCAAAAGCAGATATTGGTGAGAAAATGAGAAATTTAGAAAATGTACTGGTTTTCCTCATAGAAAACACATGAAGAAATAGGAAGAATAAAAGACTTGCTTATTTACTTGTTTTGGTACATGTGTTTTTGAAGATCATCTCCAGAAAAATGGAGTGGAAGAAGACATTAGACCAGGTATGTCTGTAACTTTTGCGTGTAAAAGGAGGGAATAATGGAGAATAAAAAAAATACAAAGGGAAAAAATCCAACAAAACAAACCATCAGAAAACAAACAAACACTGTTCATGAAATATTTATTATAAGAAATTTTATGAAAAATGTTTAGAAAATAAAGGAGAAAATCTTTTTCACTTCATGTGAGCAGCTGATTAGATTTTTAAAAACGTGGTTTTATTTTTTGCCCCCAACATACTGTACTTCTGTAAGACATAGAAGACTATAAATTCTCCTTTCAGACAAAATTAGATTGTTTCTTTGGTTTTGTTTATTTTTTCAGAACAATAACAGATAGGACCAAATAAATGAACAAAAAAAAGTTAAATGGGCAATTAATGCACCAGATGGAACATTACTAGGGTGTAAAGGAGAAAAAACTAGCAGTGGCCAAATATGTGTTTATCATACCCTTACTACACAGCCCTGCTGGGACAGCATGTGGGCAAGCATCTCCTCCTGGGAATCTTGTAGCATTTTGTTAAGGAAGCCTTGTCAGTACATATCTTCCCACACTATTCTTTTTTTACCCCTCCCAGCCATGGCTTTTTGCCCACAGAAGAGAACCTGCCTGTCCCTGAGTAAGACAAGCTATTAAAAAAGATAGCAGGCTTGTGTACTATCTTCCTCTTTGCAATTTTTCTATGATTGTTAAAAGTTAAGGCAATGAAAACAGAAACTAATCTGACTTCTCTAAGGCACGAATGAAGTAGCATTGAATTAAACACAGTTTTTGCTAATGAACTTCAGTGTCAACATAAAAAGTGCAATTTAGTAAGCATAAATTTTCAGAATATTCATGGGTTCATACAATTTCAGGGATCGCATGCTTGAGAAACGAAATGTTTGATTAAAACAAAATAAATTCCTCAAGGAGTATTTAAAGTAGAGAGGGAGGCAGAGAATTTCTGCTTGCATTTCAAGTATTAAAGTTCATATGGTTCCCTAGCACCTGAGAAAGTGAAATAAACAATTATGGAAATATCTGTACCCTTTAAATTTTCAAGAACTATTACATTATGCAGTAATGTTTGTGATTGTCTCTGTATTCCATCCTTTATGGGAAACTGGATTTAATTTATTTTCCAAGCACCTGCAGTAAAAAATACTGCAAAAGACCTAGTTCTGAAAAGCTAAATTTCAGAAAATGGGTCCTTTTCTTTTCCTTCAAGCTCATCCCTTTTAGGTAATATATATCTGCAGCAAACAAAATTCTGTTTATCAATACTTCTTATTAAAGATTGGAGAAAAGGGATCTGCTAATGAATTCTCAGCATTCCAAGAGCTGCTAGCCCTTAGATTTTCTTTTCCAGATAAAAAAACTGAACTGGAAATTCAGTTAATATCACAATTTTATTATTATTTTATTTCAGTCGTCTCTTCTGAGGATTTTTAAAAGCAGCTGGAAAGTTCTTGAAAACTAACTCTTTCTGCATTTTCGGTTCTGGATTTCCAATTGCCAACAAGTATTTAAACTAAAATAAAATCTTATTTTGAAGTAAAAGCCCGAATGTTACCATGTTCAGTATCTCAAATAGGAAAAAAGAAAAATGGAGAAAGCTGAGAGAGCAGCTAGCCTGTCTGAATGTTAGAAGAGTTACAGTGCTTTGCTTTCAGTTACAATGAATCATACAGAACTTCTATTTCTAGTACCAGCAACCAATAAGAACATAACTACTGGTTAGGAAATCAATCAGTTTTAGCTGAGGAAGCAAAATATTCTGAAGATCTACTGGAAACTGAAAAATGCATGCTTCCCATCCATCTAAACCCATGTAATGACACTAATGGCATAAATGCAAAGAGATATTTTACTTTTGAAATAAATTATTGTAAGAAAGTTGTTAATGCACAGTAACAGTAACAAAGTCATACGGTCATCTTACTAACATGGGGGGAAAATGTGGGGGAGGGAAGTATTTCTGGGGTGGAAAAGCTGTTTGGACAAGATGAAAAGCTGTGATGGCTTTACAAAATGTCATTTCCTATTTATTCATTTCCAGCCTTTTTCAAGAATGGATATTCCAAGGAGAAATATACATTGCTTCACAGCTGTGAACATCTTGCTTGCCAAAAATGCAAATGTAATTACTATCTGTGAATCAAAGAAAAATTGTGGCCCTGCTGATAAATATGAGTAAGGCCCAAACCCTGGCATGTTCACCTCATCCCTGGAAATCCTCAGGGACATGGTGGATGGGGCTGTTGGTAACCTAACCTAGCAGAAGGAAGGTGTCTCTGTGCATGACAGGGAGGTTGGAGATAGATCATCTTTAAGGTCCCTTCCAACATAAACCATTCAAAGATTCTATGGTTTTATGGAAATGCAGATCTCTGGAGCTGAAACTCAGATTCATTTGGAAGGGCTCTCTGTGCATGTTTGTAACAGCAAGAACATCAGCTGCAAACTGACTGATACCAGGATCACAGTTGTAAGAGAAAAAATCCTTTTAAAAGGCAATTGTGGTATTTGAGTTGCCACAAATGCTAAGACTTTATGAAGGCTGACACCACCACGAGGGGTTCAAAGAGTGGTTCCTAATGTTTTCCCAGCTCACTTCTCTGACCCTTAAAGAATGGAAAACATATGTCAGCAACTAAGTCACCAATCACAGTGTTACCAAGTATAAAAACAGTGCCTGTGCCAATATCAACTGAGTTGCTTAATATGTTTTCTCAAATATCCTGGACTCTATGTGGCATCAAACCTAAACAGTCATTTTGGTCATACCAAAGCCTAGGCAAGCATGCATCTTTGCTTAACAGCATGGAGTTCACAGCAGATGCCACTGAGGTGTCTATCATGTCTTGACTAACGTCAAAAGGGACATTAAAACAAAGACCAAAACAGAGAGTACCTTGGCCAGTGTTCCCGAGAGGATAAAACAAAAAATAAGCTTTTGCAGACTAGGCTGGAAAGGGCACAGCTTCAATATCACTGAGCCAGCCAGAATCATTTTCCAGCTCATTAAATGAAGGGCATCTGAACAGTTTGCTTGAGAACTGACACAGAATAGGATGAACTTTTTAAAAGTAATTAATTATGCAATGGTAATGCCTATCATTAATCATCAGCAAGCTTAGACCAAGGGGTCCCATTGGCTTTGATCCACGTATCCTCTTCTCATGCCATTCAAAAATATTATAACTTTTAAGGCCCCTTGTGCTGTGTACATTTCTCCTTGAATATTGTAATTTCCCACATACGCACCCTCTGTGTCAATTACTCCTTGATTCTTGACAGATTTCCTCTATGTGTGGGTACAAATGAAAGATTATTATCTCCGGGATTTCCTGTAATAACAGGTAACAGTGGTAACAGCCTGGTACTCAGTTTTACTGTCCTTGGGCTCTGAATCACAAATTTCTTTCTATTGTGAAGTACATTTTGAACTGCCGGCAACTTAAGGCAGACAAAACTACCAAATCAGACCTTAAATATTATAAAGAGAGGGAGAAGGTAACAATCTAGTCACCACTTTGTACACTGACTGTCTTCCAGAGCTAATGGAGCAGCTGTAGAAATGGTCACTGAACATAGAGCAGTAATACTGAAACTTTGGAGGTTTTGGAATACTTGCAGTGCAGTTTTGGTGCATTATGAGCAGCTTACCAGGGAAACATTACATTTCAAATTTTAAAAGTCTGTTTTCTAAAGCACAAGAAAAGAACTGAGAGTTATGAAAGTATATAGATAGAGCCAAAGCATTCATTATCCATGCCATAAACCAAAGAAAGCCACAGTGACTCGAGCAGAGTGTTTTTCCCTTATCACAGGAATGGCACACATCTACTATCTCATTATTTTATTCATGAAGAGGTTTATACTCCAGAATAAAGGCAGAAAAGAAGTTAGGGAAATTCACTATTATTCAATCTGAACAGAAACAAATCACAGTAGTTCCTGACACACCCAATTCTCTTTTCAGCCCTGCTCTGTTGACAGAACACAATCAGGGTTGGTTGGACTTTTTCAGAATCTCTGAAAAATTAAATTGTGAAACAGCGGGTATTAAAGGATAAAAAAACATAAAGAAATTTAGAGAAGGAAGAGCAAGAGCTAGAATATGAGCCAGGAATGAAAAGCTATAAAAACCATATTGTCTGCTGGTGTAAATAAGCATTTACCTCATTTATAGCATAGATTTTATTTTTCATTTAAATGAACAATTGTTCCCAAGTAAACAAGACCCCAGGACTGAGAAAATTATATTTGAAACTGCAAATTGTATTACATTAATTTTTTGATGTGCAGGTGGTTGAATGACTGGCAAAAAGAATAGTAGGAAATCAAATTATTAGTTTATATATTTCAGTTTCAGAATCCAGTACTATTTTAAGACTAAAGTAATGTAAAATTGAAGAAGACAAGAAGAAAATCTGAAACTCGTTTGGAAGCATTAACAACATCTCCATAAATGTTTCTTTCTAACTAGCTGCCTGCTGCAAACTACTTTTAAGCCATGCTTTACAGAAGCATGCTCAAATGGAACAGTGTTTGTCAATATTTAATTGCTTTCACACCACTGAAAATGCTTTGAAGAAAACTTGTGACGCAATGAAAGTGGGTGGGAAAAGGGCCTTCATTCTCCAGCATCAGCAAGGGATGCCTTCAGGGCCTTAGTTCCACTTGCAGCCTGTAAGAACATAAGGTGGGTTTCCCCCCTTTTCCATTGCTGAGCTTCTCAGAGCAACTCTGTGTTTTGGTAGCCAAAATAAGTATGCAAGGAACGCAACGAGGGGCTAATAGGGCTGCTACCACTAAAGAACATCTGCTGATGAGTATAACCAGAACATCTACCAGCTGAACTACTCATGTTACTGCTGTTCTTTCATGACCTAACATTTCCATTTGTCATAGGAAAACATGTTCCATTTTACCCTTATTGGGTCTGTCAGACGTAGCTTAAATAGAAGCCTTGCGCTCTGACTGCAAGCTAGTTAGCACGCCTGAGAACTTTTAAATGTTCATCTTTACTTCATACTTCTCTTCACAAAATGGGGCTATACCTGCCAATATTTTTTTAATGTAGCTTCAGATTTAACAGATGAAAATATAAAGAAAAACTGCACACAGGAATTGGACAAAATCTATCCAGCAGCTGTGAAACAGCATTTCACTCTATCGAATGTCCTTCCTCTGTATTTCCTTTTTCCTGTGTACAGTTCAACACCAGCAGATAAAAGCATTATCACACAATCTTTATGCAAAGCATGCAAACTAGATATACATAAGAATCAAGAATAAGTAACTACACCAAAAAAAAATCTCTTTTTTTAAAAAAGGTCCCAAACATCACTTGGTAAAACATGAAAAAACATTTTTTTTAAAGATCACTCAGGGAAAATTAACAGCACAGGTTTGCATAGACATCTGAACTTGGAGGCCAGGTTCCCCAGCAGTCCCTGGGGAGAGCGCTCAGAGGAAAGAGGGGAGCACCTGTCTGTGTTAGGATGACATTTCTGATTTTCTGAACAGCCCTCTGGACTTATACGAATTCCCCTGCTGACTATGCAAGTATAGGTAAAGGGATTGTCTTAAAATGGTGAGAGTTAAAAAACAAAAGATCTTTTCCTCACCTTTTAATTAGTGAAATTTACAATCTTTTCTGTAAGCACTAAATCTGTAATTTTAAAATGTGAGAGCTGAGTATGTCATGTGACTATTGGACTTGAGTGTATAAAAATTACCCATGCTGCACCAAGGGGGAAAACAATAGAAGACACATTTTTATGAAAGAAAAATACTTGACTGGAACAAAAGTTAGAATGATGAAAAGAAAAAATAATAATTATGCATACAGTTTAATTCAAACACGCCTTAGGATGGCATGCAATGAAAGTAGCAAGACTAAATACTAGTAAGTTCAAGCGGTTCACTCATGGAAATGCGATGCACTTCACTTGGTCTTACAGAACATAAGGAGTGCAGGCTTTGTCACACTGTGACTTCTCACCCTAAATATGAAGATACATAAATTGTGAGAAGCAAATAAAAATTTCAGTTCACTAGACACACTTGGAAAATACACAGATACAAGCAAGGAAATTTTATGTTATACTCTATAATATGGATGATATATTTTAAGGAGATGTGCACATTTCCACAGAAGGACTTTTGAGTAACTTTATGGCCATCACACATCTGAAGTGCAAGTATACTTAAAGGATTAAACTGAATAGAACATATCTGTGTTCAAGGTAGAGCAACAAGGGTGTCAAAGAGTGAACAAGGAAGGATGAAACCTGCAGTAACACAACGGCTCAGTTCTAGACATAAAAACACCTATTTTATATCTGGAAATTTTGAAGACAAAGATTGAAACCAATATTTTTGTCATTAAGTGAAGGTAAAAGAACTGTTAAACTGTCTTTGTTGCCGTCTTGCAAAGGTAAATTTTAATGCCATTTAAATGATAAAGGCTGTTTCTAACTCAGTTGAAACGAAGTTTTAAATTCAAATATGAAAGACAGAAAAAATGAAAATATGGGAAGTTAAAGTAAATTAGTTACAGTGTCTGACCCCAGTAATAGGCATATGTATAGGGCTACAAGACAAAAATAGATGTTGGTTAAGACAAGGAAAGACCACATATCACATGAAAGCACGGGCCACAGGCCTAAAATTACTAAAGGTGGAAACATCTGAGACAATAAAGATGATTATGAATATAAAGCTCTGAGAAGAGGGTGATCTTTTATAACCAATCTTGTGTAGGGGACGCTTCAGGGCAGCAGCAACCTAAGAGCTTTCGCGGTGACTGACTTTTTATCTCCCAATATATATTTCTTGGAAAGAATTTCCTAAAAGCGCTTGCTGCAATCTGCCGTGATGTGTGTGGGGGTGGATGCTGGCAGCAGCTACGGGACGTAGTAAACCACCACCACGTGGCATTAGTCACTGGGGCTCCAAACCCAGCCTGTCACGGTGTCACAGGGTTAACTGGCCCCCTTACAGCAACATCCCACCAGCTCCCAGGGCAGCACAGCAAGCACCAACGTGCAACTCTTTGCCATGCGTTGCCTTGTACTGATGGCATGTGGCATTTGTGTCCTTTTCTTGAAACATGTTGTGGGTACAGACTTTAGAGACATTTGCTATTTGCATATGGTAAGTTCTTCAAAATTTAGATAACTAACTAATAAAATTACCCCAAAACTGACATTTTTCGAAAACACACAAAACATTTATGATTATTAAGAGAAATTTTATGATAAATTTCAGAACTACTGAAAGGTTTTTACACAAAAACAAATCCCTTTTTTTTCGAGTAGAACATGAATTTTTATTCAAATAGTTTATTTGAATAATGATTTTAAAATACTGAACTGAACTGAAAAAAAGCCCAATGAAACTGCAAAAATTAGCTTTTTTTAAATTGATCTATGCTGGATTTATTTTGAGATGTCTGACAAATAAAAAGACTTTCTAATGTTTCTGAAGGAATCTTCTTTTTTTTTTTTTTNGAGAATGTTTTTTTTTTTTTTTTTTTTTTTTTTTTTTTTAATGCCTACCGCTTTCACAGAAGGGGGAAAGATTTTCTCAAATAACTATAGAGAAAACTATTTTCAAATTAGTGTGTGAGATTTTAGCGTGTTAGTATTTGAGCATATTTATAAAGGCACCACCAAATGCTGTTATAAATCTATCAAATAAAACAGAAAAGCAACAAATTTAAGTCATGATTTCCTCTCTGTGCTTCTCAAATTCTCAAAAATTACATCAGATGAACAAATCTATTTCTTCCATTTAGCTTTGAAACTGTTCTGTCTTTTAATATATTATAAGTCTGGAAAGCTTTCATGATTTTTAATGAAAGAAAAAACATTAAAAAGGTCATATAATATCATACTATCTACCGATCTAAGTCATAAATGCCCCCATCTTCACAGTAACAGCAATGGTACCAAGTAAAGGAGTGCAGAAATCTACTTCTGGTTTTGTAATGTGACTTGAGAAACATGCTCTAGTACATATTAGTCTGAATTAGAAACCACCATAGCTGAATTCTGATGGGAATCACAGCAATGAGACTGAGTCATTTGCGTTGTCAATGGAATGATGACATAACTGTTTAGTGAGTTCATGGCTGTGAATTGACCTCACTTTGACAGCAAGGTTCTTTCAATTACTATTTACCCTAAGTAGTTGGTTTATTCATGCTGTTGTGTTTAATACTCTCTATTCCATACTGAACTTCCCTTACTTTATATGAAAATTTTCCTTATATTATTATAAGATAATAGTAAAACTACTAAATATTAAAACATGTATTCAGAACAAGCTAAATTAGTTGCATTAGGAAGAATTATACTGGCTATATATGCACATTGCAGGTGTCCACTTACAAATTAGATCTCATTTATATGCATTACTTATGTTGAGTGGAGCTTAGGCTGATAAAATCAGTGACATCAAGAGTATGTATCTTTCTGAGGCAGACATCTAAAATATGTCACAGACATGTCACACCCTGACAGCAAGTATTTCTCTCCACCAAGAGCATGAGGTTACTAGATCAAGTATGATAAAAATCTGTCTAGATGAGCTGAATCCTGCCTGTTAGGTCTTACACTGTAATTGTGCTTCTCAGAATACAAGGTAGGAAGTAAGATAACCCCCTGTAGAAATAAACACAAAAAACTGTTTCAGACATGGTGTAAGGGGAGGGTAGAAAAGGGAGAAGACTTCCATCACGGTATCTCACCACTGATTCAGGTTGGGACTACCTTCTATCCTCACTTGAACCAGCTGTAAATGAGCTTTTGGTCATTCAGGTTGAGCTGCCAAGTGAACTCCCCATGAACCTTGCTGTCCTCTCCCTTTATTACACTAGGGACAGACACTGCAGTGCCACATCATCCCTGGGCCTCATGGTCATTGGATTTGAACAGAGCTTTGTCCACAAGCTGATAACATACAGATGTGCTCAGGGAGAAGTGTGAGAACTGTGCTGTAAAGAGAGGATTATATTTTCAGGAAAACTCAAAGTGGAATGTTAATACACTCAAGTGAGCGGCAGAGGACTATACTGCGTGCTTGAGTGTGGTGGAGAAAGAGTATTACACGTATTTATCTGGATGCAGCTTGGAAGAAAGTATCTCTGAGGCAGTGCCTTTATTTGCTGGAGTCAAACTGCAATTTGTTCTGTTTGGCATGGTTTGCAATATTTGTTTGTTTAAAAAAACCCCTACATTTGTTATTTCAAGACAGCAGTTCTTATCACATTAATGTTAAAGTAACCGTATTTTATGTTGGCAAATCTAATACTTCTGCTCTACAAAAATACAGAGATAGGAATATGACAAAAGAAATGTCTAGAAAAAGCAGTAAAAATTATTTAAAATCACTAGCTCAACTTGAAATGGCAGTCAAAAAACCTACACAACTTACTGGACATAGTCAACAAACGTGCTGAGAAAAAAAGCAGACATAATTTTGCTACTGTGTGAGAAGTTTGGGGTGTGTTCACATCTTGGGTAATGCCTGCCCTCTGGTCTCTGCATTTCAAGGACCCAGTAGTCTTTGAGGAAATACAATGAATGGGAACTAAAATGATCAAGGGATGGGGCAGTAGCCTGTTTAGGAAAATATAAGAAGGCTACAACTTTTCAGTTCCTACAGGAAAAGGCTGAGGAGGTTATAACTGGACTTACAGAATCATGGAGTTGCTGGATAAGTGAATGCAGCATCTCATGAAATGCCATAATTTGAAAGCACAGTAAAGAAAGTGGCTTTCCTACACGGGCAAAAAGGTTGCAGAAGGCTGTAGGGGAAGACAGTTTACTGGCAAATTCAGAAAAGAGATTAGGCAGTCTATAGGCAAACAGGTACATAGATGATCTGAAAAGCAGAGGGCCAAGGTGAACCCTGTGACATCTGTGTTACAGTACCAGTAAATACTGGTCAACCTGATGGGAATGGACTGCAGAAACTGGATGGGGACTCAGGTATTCCTGTTGCTGCAGGTGATGACAGGATACTAGGTCAGGAATTCTATTAGCCAGGCCCATTAGGACATGTCTTATTCTTTTAGAAAATAGACTACTTGATGCTTTCAAAACCCACCACTACTTCATTGAAAAAAATGCAATTTTTCCTGTTTCATTTTGTAAAAATAACACTGTTTAACATATCACACTCTGGAAAATGGCATCATGCTGACTCTGCAGACTTTCCCATTAGCACTAAACAATAAATAAAAGCCTATATACCACCTTGAACTTCTACAGTTGCTATGATTTGAGGCCCATACTGCTTACAGAAGCCTATTTTTCTTTCACATCACCTATGAATTCAATCAAAGTCAGACTTCATGTAGGAAAACTCACCTATAGCTTTCAGGCTTTCCTCAACATTCAGAAATCCCACAATTTTACATATTATAGTTGGTACTACAGTCCCTGCCTATGAGTTTGGACAGTGTGCAGCTTGCATTAAACTTTTCCAATGCACTCTATTCAACACCTTCAACTACTAAAATTGGATATTATCTGAAGTCCCAAGCCTCTTTTCTTTAAGAGTAGTTTCATAAGATATGGCAACAAGGGACAAGTAATATCACCAACAATGCCTCACACAAACAATCATAATACTTGAGAGGAAAAGAGATTCATCCAACACAGAAATAAAAAACCTTAACCCTTTAGCAGACAAATGATATGAATGTTGTGTAATATTGTCCACAGTTACATTTACCTATGTTTACATTCTCTGCCCTGTAGAGAAAGATTCCTTCAAGGAATACCTGGTTTTGGTGTTGCTGCTGGGGATTCCCAGTCTGGAAGTCAGCAGCTAACTTTAAATATAGGTCTGATAATAATAACCTATATGCATGTGACTCATTCAATATAGCTTATTGAATACATTATTCGTCTTTGTACTGGCAGTAGGCTTGCTAGCACCAAGGGATTAACCAAGGAACTGAACAATTTTGCAATGGCCAGTCCCTAAGCAGTGTGATGGGGCCACAGCTTCCTCCTGTCAAACAGGGCTACCAACAGTCTGGGTCATGCTTACTGCAGAGTTCCACTTCATGGTACCTTTAAGTCAGGAAACCAGTGCAGCTACCTGAGGTCAGCACAGCTGAATGTCAGCTCACTCTTTTGTTCCAGCTCTTCTGCCCCAGAAACAACGCCATTCACTGATGTCACAAGTAATTTATTGTCTCCATTCAATAAAACTTTTATTTAGCATCTCTCTTGTGATCCAGATATTAAGGGTCATGGAAAGTCCATAAAAGAGATCAGTTTTGTACCGTTTATCTATAAATACATCATAGACTGAGAAACCCATATTTGACAACATCCTTCAGTGGTTTCCAATATACTGAACATCATCATATTGCAGATAAGCAGTATCACCCAATTCTAGAGCTAAGTAAGAACAGATGCATTGTTCTGCATAACACCACAGCCTGAATAGTTGAAGACCTCTGCTCTCTGGGTCACTAGATAGGCTGTGCCCTTTTCAGATCAACCAAACACCAAAGTTCCAAAACCCAGAAAAGCCTTAACGGGCCTACATTACAAAAAATAAATAAACACCCATGATTCCAACTCATGAAGTAAACAGGTAACTACCTCTCATTGCATCATGTAGAAAGGATTGTGACAAAAGTCTGACAATAGTCCTGAGGCCTATAGCTCCTTTGGCTAGTTACATGTATCATGAAAAACAAAGGAAATTCTGAAATCTGAGCAGCTGCACCATTTCCAGCCAGTAGGTTTTGCCCAACAAACCAGGCTGCTTGCTTGACTTGCCATCAGTTCCTCATTTAAACTTTTAAAATTTTAATTAATTTAATCCAAATAGCTTTTTTTCCTAAGTTCAAAATTTTCTTTTGCTGCCAAAGGGAAAAATCAATATAAATATGACACTTTCTGTGAAACACTGCTGCTTTACTGTTAAGTGACAAATAGTCAAGAAAATATGGATCATATTCTCATTTAAGTGCTTGTATCTGTCTCAGCCAAAGTTTAGCTTACTGTGATTTCCTTAATCCCTTATTATTTCTTCTCTGGAATAAAAAGACACATCAATTATCTTAGTTGAAAAGACTGCATAATGATTTATGATATAAAACCATACTTCACAATCACACCCTGAATTGAGGAATGAGCAGCAGTGAGTGGTAGACTTGAGTAGCATTAACGCAACAAGTAATAACCCTTCTATAAGTCCCTTTCTTATTTTTTATAAATACCAACCATCTGCTTTTACTTCAGTTACCATAACGTCAGGATAAATTTTCCAAGGTACATTGAAAAGAGAACATTTGCCTACAGACCTTACCATCAAGCTAAATATCAGCCATCTCCAACCCAAGCAGCATTAAAAGGGAAGGCATCAGTACAGCATCTGCTCAGTCAGCTGGGGTCACATCACAGAACATCATCAGTGGAGATACTCTTTGAATGCTTTGTAATATTGATACTGAAAAGAATATCATTATTTTATCGCACACATGCTTTTATACTGAACTTACTGTGCCTTTTGGACAGAGAGTGAGTGTGATTTTCTTGAAAAGAAACCTTTCAAGCAGAGGTTTCTCTGCCTTGTCTTTATTTTTTTTTCTGTCCTCTCAGTGGTCTCTGTGTCTGGAGCCTGGTTTCTGATTTTCATGGAAATGTTGTTCACATGGGAAATGGTAGAGGAAATCCTGGGATCATATTTTCTCAAATCCTTCTGAGAGGGGTTCAAAGCAGTCCTGCCACTCAAGTCTCTGTGTTCTTGAGACCCAACTTCTTCATCACAGGCACTCCTGCTCCTCTTACATAGTGTGGGATCACTATGTTAACAGATTCAAAAAGGAGAATTATGTGGTGTATCTCTTCCTGTCTCCTGGCCTGAACACCTACCAGTGTTTCTGATTTAATCCTGATTTAATTTGTCCCTAAGCACTCATATTGTGGCAAGATTATAGTGTTGCTGTTCTCTCCCAGAGAACTGCAGGAAGGTACAAACCCACAGATTCAGGCAGTAAGACACACAAAATGAAGTCAAGCGGGTGGTTTGGAAGCTGGTCCTGCTTGGCCCACCTTGAAGGCTGTTGGTTGGGCTGTGTGTGTGGGTAGGGTGGGCTGGCCTCGGCTGCCACCTCCCTGGAGGCAGCCAGGAGCCGAGCTCGGTGTGGGCAGTTCCCTCCTACTCTCTCTGATCTCAGCACTCTGTTTTCCCTCTGTTTGGGACAGGGCCTGCCTGCCTTTGCTCCACACCACCAGAGAACAGCATGTGCCTTCTCCAGTAGCCTCCAAGTGTCTCCCTGAGAACCACCTCTGTGCTCAGGTAGTGTTCCCAAACAGCAGGGTAGCAGAGGACTCACGGTTTGCAACCAGCAGAACAGGTATTCTCAGATATCAGATTAGCGTTATAACTACAGGCAACAGCAACAAAAGGCAGGTATTTTAGACAAAATATTTGGCATTCAGATTAGACTGCAACTATCAGTCACAAGGATTTTTTTCTTTTAAACTATTTTTTTCTTCCGAGAATTAATGGAGGCAGTCAACAACAACAAAAATAGAAAGGCAGACTTAATCAGAGGTACTGACTTATTTGCACAGTTGCACGTAATAGCTAAGGTATGTATATTTTAGCTCACTTCCTTGGAGACACCCTTCAGAGTGTAGCACTTTAGCAATATTTAGTTTACCAACACAGTATTGCAATTTAACAGAGATAGAGACACTACTTACTGCATTTATTTCAGCAAAACTCTGCCTTAGCAGTTTCTGAGAACAACTAGGAATACTCTTTAGCTTGAATAGTGTACTTGTTTAATTTTCTTTTACTACAAAATGGTTTAAAAAAAGATAACTGGAAGAAATTACTAACTGCTTTAACAGTAATACTGACATGGCTTTAACTCAGAGCCAAAACTATTTGAAACATAAAGTATTTATTAGGCTAATGTTCAACTAACTGGATGTATTTCCTCACAAAGAACTGTATTTAGTAACTAGTCTGTCCCCCAGTAGCACATCAGCCATTTTTATATACAAAAAGCTGTAAAGTATAGCTCTTAACAATTAGTTTATTATGTGTTTATTAAAATGATGATGGTTTTATTAAAGACACAGAGAGAAGAAAAAAATGCGGGGCACATTAAGAGAGTAAAGAGAATTTATTTCTCATACTTTGTGCTATTCTGTCAGTGCCTATCAAGCAGTAAAAAGCAGCATAAAGTTCCCACAAGAAATATTCAAAAGACAAAACTTTGCTGATTGCTACTGAAAAAATCTGCATTAAAATCATACAGACAGATCAGTATCACAGGCTATTTCTACTCCTCTAAGCCTCAGAGAGGAGGGGAAACACATGAACCATAACACAGCACAGTCTCACACATGCTGCTACAAAGTCTGCTGCTGCCCAGGACACATCTCTACCAGTCAGTCTATTTATGCAGCAAAACTACATGTAAGCATCCCAAAATAGCTCACACAAACTATAACTTCATTTTACTCTCCAGCCTTGCAGAAATGCAAGCTTTTTGTTATGTTTTCTCTTACTGAAATACCTCTTCTGAAGATTTTTAGAAGGAATCTCCAAGTGTAAGGATTAAACCTGACTGCTGAATGGGAAAAATCTATATAATGTGTCACAAAAAAGTATGTAAAGGCTTCTCTTTTTAAAAATCATATGCACTGTATTTTACAATTAAACACAACAATGATAACTGTGAAACTCAACAGCTGAACATCTTCAACAACCATGCAAAATCTATCAAGTCAAAATTAAAGTCTGTGACTTTCTTGGGACATATCTCTGTGTCATAAAAGGAAGCAGAGCCTGAAAGAAACAAACGAGCCACATTACCACATTGCGTCGGCAGTCCTTAAGGAGCTGGTAGATCGGGATCTTGGCTTCATAACAATGCTCATTTCGAAAAATTCCTTCAGTAATACTAGCAGTCAGACGTCAGTTGTCCTTAAAGAGCTCATTCTCAAAGTACTCCATGTCAAAGTATTTTTTTAAATCCTCTTCTTTTTAACACACACCAAATCAGTCTCGTGTAAAAATCCAGGCTGTGGAGGAAGAATTCTAGCATGCTGCAACTCCTTCCTTTTTCATGCTGAGTTTACTCTAGCATCGTGCTGTTCGGAAATGACAGTGCTTTTCTCTTCTGTCTTGTATTGCCCTGGGAGGAACTAGTCTATTTTGAACCTATTCTCCCTTCAGGTCACATGAGAATGAAGGCAGCTGAAAAGAGTCCCTATCTCTTTCTTGCAGTTTGATAACAACAGGTTTAAAGGTCAATAACATAAAAAAAAAAAAAAAAAAAAAANAAAAGAAAAGAAAAGAAAAGAAAAGAAGAAAAAAGAGGAAACAATACTTATGGATAAGAAATGAAAGGAAAGGATGAATGTAAGTTACAGTATCATTTCTGAGTTTGCAGGGAAACTCTGCTTACAGACATGCTAGATAAATTAGTCTCTGTGGAGTAAAGAAAGGAACAAAGGGGTTTTTTATTCCAAATCAACTAAAACCCTTACCCAGAAATGTAATTCTGCTCATTCTCTTTCTCCTAACACTTGTTTAGACACTTTGAATAAGTACTGTTGTCTAACTTCAAACTAGAAAGTATTCCCTGTCTGAAAGACATTCAGAACATTGTGGGGAAGTAAAGTAAAAATGAAATTCCTTGTTGATTGTTAAAGTCAAACACACATACAGATAGTGATTGTTATTAATCACTGAAGGACAAAATACCTTAGTTGAAGAACTACAACATGACTTCCTTTCTGCTCTACTGCAGATACCTTTTCCTGTTATCATAATTACATTAATAGTTCATGCATTATCAAAAATAAAAGCATTTATAATTTCTAGCCAAAAAAAAATCATAAAAGCTTTGGGAGTTGATTCCTATGTTAATATATTTGGCAATTTCAGCATCAAAAGAGAAAAAAAAATGCAGGGAAAAAATAGGGATTATATTGTTTTATTTATAAATTTTTGAAAATGCTCTGAATTAGAGCAATTCTGTGTTAGAATTGATTTTAAACTGAAAGAACAAATTTATTGCTGAACAAGTGTTTACATGCTTAATAGCCATTCCTTTTCAGTTGCTACAAGTGTTGCAGTACATTAATTTGATGGTAGTGCATCTATGCACTGGAGTAATGAAAACAAGCACTGAAGATTGCATTTATAAAATTTATATAGAGTTGGCAAAGAGAAGTAAAATATGATAAATAGATTATATATCAAAAGATCAAAAAATTTATCAAACTGGAATGTGTATAAGGCTCTCTACAACCTTTGCACTTTATTTTATAATAGTACAATAAAATGCATTACCAACTACACTGTGTATCACCAGGAAAGTTCCCAACTGCCCTGGATGCTTTTGCCAGTGATCTGCATATAAAGTGTTCCACAACGGCAGAAGGAATGTTAATAACTTTCTTTGCTCTGTGTTCTGTTCTTCATGTTTTCTGGCACTTATCTCTGAAATATCACTTAGTGCCTTGCAAAGGACCTTTTGTAAGAGTCCTGTGCAATCAAAAAAGTTAACTTCAATGAGTGGAAAAGGCATCTGTGGTAGATTTAGCTTGAAGGGTCATGCAGTCATGGGACCTTTAGTAACAGTTGGGTCTGTCACTGTGCAGGTCACATGTCTATATAAGTGCACATAAATCAGGCACCATGTTGTGAAATTTTTTATTCCTTTAACAGATGGAATAGGTCATGAAAAAAGAAAATCAGATAAAATAGAGGTCCTGGATTGTTACAGAATACCTGACCATTTTAAAGTTTTATTTTTGGGTGGGTTTTTTTAAGTTTGCTTGATTATTTACTATTTATAAATATGAACATTATTTCAATATTATGTAGGAACACAAAACGAAGGAAAACAAAGCTTTTGACTAAGTTTTTTGTAATACCATACTGAAATGGAATATTCAAAGACTATTAGTGCTGTACCACAAAGTAAATATGCTGGGATAGTCTGTTCTCAATAGTGTATCAGACTAGATGCTGCTTCTTACTTGTAGTTGCTAGAAGTATAACTAAATATTAACATATTTAGATACTAAACACTACCATGAAATATAAATACACTCTAGTTGCAGGTACTCAAATATCTGAGTCAGTGTTTTTCAATACTAATTCAAAAAAAAAGTTTCTCATGGGTTCACAGTTCTCCATCTCATTAACTAAACACTAACACCCACTGTGAACATGCTTTCTTTGTTCTCCATCCTCAGCTCCTTGGAAATAAACTCTTGTTCTCCAAGTGCCTATTAACTTCAACTATTATGAAATAAATATTAAGCAATTCTACTTCAAGTGGCCAAATCAGAGCCTGCCTTGAGGTAGCAAGCTTAGAATCACAGGCTTCCCATAAAAGTGGAGTCTATCAGTAGGAAGGAGAGGTCACAGACCTCCAGGGAATGTTAGTTTTATCTGAAATTCATCAGTTGACTTTGTCAAAGCTAAAATAAAGGAATCTCAATAGTCAACAAAGGAAGCTCAATATTCATTATGAGAAAGGCCAATCTCTTTCTAGAGAACCCATTAGAACAACTTTGGCACTTAAAAATAGCTTCTAATTCATACATTAAATCTGTTGTGCTGCACTTAACCTCAAATGCATATTTGTCTAAGTTTTATGAAAAAATAGGAGCATACTAATCCACCATGCTCACAGATGATAATATAGCATTTATTTCTGTATCTGGTATGGGGTCAAATAATAAAAACTCTCAATTTCTCATAATCTGAGGAATTAAGAGAAAAAAATTAAGGAAAATTAAGAGAATAAATAGAGAAATGCCATTGTTTAAATAGCTGATTTGTCCTTGTAATTCTGTGACTAAAAAAAAAAAAAAAAAAACAAAAAAACCACCACTTTTTTTTTTTCCTTATTGGAATCCTTTTATTTTTTAGGGTGGTAGGAAAAAGGCTTTGGAATAGAAGTCTTGTTGGGATTCCACCACATTTAAGACAAGGGTTGATTGTATAATAAAAATAAAGAAGAAAAGATTTAAACTTAATGAAAATACTAAAAAGATGGAGACATTCAGTACTACTAAATACACTAATAATAAAAACTGCAAGAAAAGCAACCACATTTTTTATCTGCATGTATTATCAACTGAGATTTTTGCTGTGTAGTTAAACTGTCTAAAGAAGAAAAGATGTAGAAAGAATTAAACCACCAGTAATACAAAGTGTGCTGGATTCAGCCCACTTTGACCATGCCTGCATCTTAGTTACTTGTCTTCAAATTGGTAACTAATTGAAGTAAACCAGTGCTACAGTGCACAGAATTGAATATTAAAATAAATTGAAAAAAGCCTGGCTTAGGGAATGAGGTACCGGACTGACTGTTCTGTTCCATGCTTGGCAACCATCTTTTTCATGAGGTTATGGAAAACTTGCTTAAACATGCAAGTTTTGTCTTCTTAGGTTGTAAAACAGGGATAACCCACACAATGCTGCTTGAAAATCACTTGGACATCAAACTGATAAAAAAAAATACAATATGTGCCAGGCTATTGCTGCTCTATGCAAGCTGAAGAAATGGATTCACAATCTCAAGCCTTCAGACGTAATGATTGGTGTGGTGTTTGGAATACACATTGCCAAATGAAAGCTATAAAACAATCTTGGCCTTTTGGTATGCCGTCTTAGCTTCATCTTTTTTTTTTTTTTTTTTTTTTTTAAGTAGGATAACTAAAATATGTTTAAAAACTTGGAGCTGGGCTCATGCACTCAGGACTATCCCTGTTATTACTTAGTTACTGTTGCATCTAGTCTTGCTCACAGTTTGTATCCTTCCTTTTTTCATATATACTTTCCAGTTCACACATTTATATGAGAAATAGTTTTCAATAAACAAAGAATATGCATTTAAACTTGAGCCCAACCTTTCAAATATGTAGGAGTTCATATTCCACTGCAGGATAAATTTTTTTCACAAACTAAGCTCCATACCAATTAGTTTTGTGAAACTCCGAGTTGCACAGCTCATTCTATTTCATCCACAGACCTAGATTATCCTCTTATTGTCCTGCACTGCACAACAAGCTGAAGGACAGAAAAGATTAACAAGATGTTCTTATATTACCTGCATGAGTGGGTCTGAAAACTAGTAATGCAGGTCTAGGTTCAGGAGACATATCTCTCAAAACCAAGTTTTAAGTCAGAGAATTGGAGAAACAATTTTTTGATGCACCTGAAGATTCTGGTGCTGATGAACACAGCAAATAATTTAAATTTTTTTTTTGTAGGGTTAGAATTCCAGTGAATTAAACTTTGCTATTAATTTCCCTTTTGACCGGAGTTCCTTTAGCAAAGAGGAAGAAGTTATACATAACTGCATACGTAATAGAACCACAAAATGTAATAATAACTGGAGCGTAGAATTCCTAAGAATGCAAGAAGGCAAACCAAAGGGCACAGAGAAATGTGCCATATGTTGCGAATGTTTCCTTTCTATATCCACTTACATCTAGCTGCCTGGATTGAGCTGCCCAACTTAAAAATAAATATGGTTTATTAGCTCAGTGCTTGCAATGTAAACAAAGTTACTACATGCTGTACAAAGGCTTTACACAGAATGAAATGTGCTAAACTCCTCATAGGCAGCATGGCAAAGAGGGTCTTGTGTGAGAATACCCAAGTCTAATATGATGCCTTGTCTGAAGATACTCAATTCCTTTGGAGCTGCCAGGTGCTGCTGCCTGAGCTGCACCATGAGCAGTAAGGGAGGTCTGTGTTACAGAGGCCTTTCAGTGACTCACCCCCTTGCATAGCAAAGTCAGGTTCTTGATATATGTCAGGCTGAAAACGTGTCCTTCTGCCTTTACTCCTGCCTACTTTTAATTTGATTTAATCAGTTATGCAATTAGAGGTTAGCAACCTCAGTACTAACTGACCACTGCTGGTCCACATAGGTTCGGTCGCAGAGATCAAAATAGAACCTTGCTGGAGATTCAGAAAGAAAGAAAAAAGAGCTCATTTTTAGTAGTAAGAGAATACTTTTTTTCTGAGAAACATTGTGTTCTAGGCAAACAGTGCTATCAGCTACGGCTGTGGTCTATAGTTACATCTGTCATTAAGGCTGGAATAAATGATGTCTGCTGATGTTGGATTAACACTACACAACAGCGAATAGCCTAAAGTTAAATACTACCCAACTGGAAGACTTTGGACCTCAGCTAAGCTAAAGCTGCCTAGTGTGTCAGACTGTTTTTCTCTTTTTTTTAAAAATAAACATAAAATCCCCCCCATATTGAACCATGAGTATATCTATCTATATATATGAGCACACGGACGTACAAAAATATGGGTTGCATCATAAAACATAGTCTTTTTGTCAGATCCAAATGGGCTTACTGCAATAATACAGCACTAATTGCAAGGTTAAAGGAAAAATCTATCAATGTTTGCATCAGACCTTCTGGTTTTGAGCTATTTGCTCCATACAAAACTCTGACTACAATTTCTTAGCTAAATAGTTGCTTAAAAAATAAACACTGGAGGCTCATATTTAACTCAGTAGGGAGTTAAGCAGTAGCTACAGTTTCCAAGAGTAATATGCCAGGTTTTTTAGGCTAAAAAAAAAGGACTAACATTCTTTCTCTTTTTTTTTTTT
>VXAC01006996.1:834273-909985 GCA_013399225.1 Rhipidura dahli
TTTTTAAGTAATGAAGCAGTGGCTGCTAGGAAAGGCACGAGGGGATTGTATCCTTTTACTAAGATAACATAATTAGGGCTGGTCCTGAACAAAGTTACTGTTGAGTGTCAGGCTTACTATCAGATCCACCATATTTTGTAAGACGTGCCCTCTTTCATCATCATCTTCTTCAGAAGAATGGGATAGTGTGAGATTAATAAGAGAAGGTTGGAAGACATAGGAATATCACCATTCTAAGAGTATGTATGTATTTCAGGAGTACAAAATAGACCACCATTTTGAGCAAAAAAACTTGTACATGCAATCTGAAAATTTGCACTTAAATGTTAGGTATGTTAGCTAGTCTTATATATTAAAACTCTTTTTTTGTTTTCCAGTTTTGTCTTGTCTAGAACAAAAATTGAATATTAACAAAAAAGCTGTCTATCCCAACCACACATACTCTAAAAGGAATGTTTCTGTAACATTTTGTCTTTCTGGAAACAATCAACTTTTACTATCAGAAAGTCATCCTGGAAGCAAATCTGAGGTGAGGTAACTACATTAGTGTAACAGCAGAGTTCTCTACAAAAGAGTAGAGCAGATTTCTTCACGTTCTTCACTGGAAACTTGGCATCCACAGGTATGGGATCATGACCTGAATGAGTCAGACATGGATAATGCTCTTGTTTGGTAGAATGACATCATCCATACTTCTAAGTCCTTCAGAAAAATGTCATGAACTAAAATTAAATCTAAATTATTCATTGTGATACAAAACCTTTCTTGAAGAGGAAGTAAATACCTCTATGACACTCATGTTTCAAAAAATCCACTTGAATTTGTATAAAATTTGCTAGTCATGTTTCACTTCTGTTTGTTTTTCAGGTATGGAAAACTCCAAAGATTTAATGGGGCTTATACAGGGTGAAGAAAAAAAAAACCCCAAACATTTTATATGAACACTCAAAAGTACAAAATGTGTTTGATTTTTAACACAAAACTGTCAAACTCAAAACTGTAATTAAAGGCAAAAAGTTATGTATTTTAAAAAGTTGCAAGTTACTGGAGAGCTTCCATGAGAACAAATGAAGGTTACATTGAGAGTACATTACTTGTCATGAATTATTCACTAGGAGTTACACAAAGCACACTAAGAAAGGAGTTTTCACACTAGCCTTGAGCTATCAGAGGATTGGTTGCTCATTTAAACTGGTCAGCTAGGCTCCTGCTAGCGACAGCTCCAATAGGCACTTGCTGGGGTAGTCTGTTTCCATGATTCAGACATCTATTTTAAGACAGACAGAACTGCTCCTCTCAGCTGTCTATCTATCCTGTGGACTATGGTTTCCTGCTTACTTTGTTAAAGAAACCTATTTCTTTGGGCAATTCCAGATGGTCTTGATAAATCCTACAGCACCAGGATAAAACCTGTAAGTTTATATAATATAGAGATTGAGGATTTTTTGCCTCTCCACTCTCTTACTGGTAGCAGTTGAACTGAATGTAGTTAGTATTAAAATTTTTCCTTTTATAGAAATGTAAACTTGACATATTTCCACATTTGGCCTTGCATCTTATCATATTTGGACTGTGTGAGAGATGAATAATGCCAAGAAAGCACTGCCCCAATCCACATTTAATGTAGTAATTCTCACAGTTCAAAAAAGATGAATTTCTGACCTCTCACCCCTCCTCCTCAGAGGGGTAAAGCAAGGTGATCAAAAGGAATATGCATATATAGTATGGCAGCTATGCCTACCACTGAAAACTCATGTAAGACCTACTTCTCCTGAACAGTCAGGCATCAGGAGGAAGAGATAGAGTATGTTCTGATATTCATTGATACTAAATTTCTTCTCAGTTTGGGATTGACTTGCTTGTTCTATCTGAACTCTTTATTACGTACTTATACATTTAAATTTCCTCTTATTAAACAATGTAACCCATACAAGAAAACCATGTTGCACTATAAATCCCAAAGAAACCCTCAGCAACCCTGGCTGTAAATACCACCAGAGATGACAGCAGCCAGAAACTTCATGTTCTTGTGGAAGTATGAATCGCCTAAATTAGATGCAAGCATTTCAGTATTGCCAGTGCATTGCCACATTAGATGTGGACAACGTGCATCTTTCCTCTTTACCCTTCTATGAGTAAGAGATACTTTGTCTGTCATCAAACTTGTCTCAGCTTAGTCTGATATATGGATATCCACAGAGGAATATTTATATGTAGACCTTGACATCCTTGTGGACAGCAATTCTGAGACTAGTAGTTTTACTTGATACCTAGCTAGTGTTTTAGTTTTACACAGTCTTATGGCAGCCTTCTAGTATAGCAAATAAATCTATTCTTTCTTCTTGATGCTCTCCTTCAGTACTTGATTAGCAAAGCTATCTCTATTTTTAACACTGAATTTAATCCAACTAACTTTCTTCTAGATATATGCTTCTACGTTAAATGCAGTAAGAGAGAATCTCTAACTAAAATAAGAGGAAAGGCATCAAGTCTTCCTCCTTCTTTATTTAGGGTGTCCTTTTTTTAATTAAATAGTGTTCATCAACCTTGCAACATATTTTCTTTAAAAAAATCATAGAGACATAGAATGGCTTGAGTCAGAAGAGACCTTAAATATCACCTGGTTCCAACCCCTCTTCCATTGGCAGGGGTACTTTCCTCTGGACCAGACTACTCAGAGTCCCATCAAACTTGACCATGAACAAAATCAGGAAATGGGAATAAAAAACTTCTCTGAGCAACCAGTTCCAGTGCCTCACTACCTTCTGAATAAATAATTTCTTCCTAATATCTAATATTTTCCCTTTTTTTATCTTAAAACCATTCTCTCTATCACTATCTATCACTGTAAAAAGTTGCTCTCCCTCTTTTTTCTAAGTCCCTTTAATTATAAGGCTGAAATGTGGTCTTCCTGGAGCCTTCTCTTCTCTAGGCCCAACAATCCCAACTCTCAGACTCTTTTCATAGAAAAGGTGCTCCAGCCTGCTCATTATCTCTGTGGCCTCTCTGGACTTGCTCCAACAGGTCCTTCCTGTGCTGGGCCCCCAGAGCTGGATGCAGCACTGTGGGTGGGGTCTCAGCAGAGCAGAGCAGAGGGGCAGAATCCCCTCCCAGGCCCTGCTGGCTGCACTGCTCTGGATCCAGCCCAGGACATGTTTGGCTCTCTGGGCTGCAAGGGTACATTGCTGGGTCATGTTCAGCTTTTCAGTCATGAGAACCTCCAAGTCCTTCTTGGCAGGGCTGCTCTCAGTAAGATCTTTTTCCAGTTCTGTACTGCTGGGACAGCTCTGACCATGGTGCAGCGCCCTGGGTTTTTCTAACTTCCTTAGGTTCTCATGGTCTCAGTTCTCAAGCTTGTCCAGGTGTCCCTGGATGGCATCCCATCTTTCTGTAGTGCCACCTGCACTGCTCAGCTTCCTGTGACCTGCAAACGTCCTGAGGGTGCACTTGGTCCCACTGCCTCTGATGAAGATACTGAAGAGCCCAAGGCTCAAGCCAGCCCTGAGGGACACCACTCATCACTGACCTCCACCTGGACACAGAGCCATTGACTGCAACTCTCTGGCTGCATCTCTCTCAGCAATTCCTTAGTCCAACCTTAAAATCCAAGTTTCTCCAGTCTGGAGTTTCTGATGCTATGTGGAACTCTGTTGAAAGCTTACAGAAAGCCAGGCAGATAACATCAGCTGGTCTTCCCTTTTTGAGTATTGCAGTCACTCCATCACAGAAGGGCCCAGAGATCGCTCAGGCCCTTTTTGTCCTGGTTGTGTTGGTCCACTTACTTGTCTTGTATGTGTCTGAACATCATTTCCATGAGGATATATTTCATGAATACAGAGAAAATAAATTGAAACTGCTGAAGTTGTTACTTGAAACAACTTAATTTATGCAGCATGTCTAACAGAATGTGTTCACTATTTTTTGAGACCATATGGGCTGTATTTCAGTGTGTTTGCACAAAACCTACAAAAACTAGAGTCAGCCCTTTTAAACTACTGTCAGCATTTTCCATGTAGCTTTGAAGGGTGGTTTGTTTGGTTTCCATTACATGTCTAAGGGATGGTTAAAAACTAAAACAGACTGCGTTGAAAAGATAATACTGAATTATCTTTTTTTTAATTCTTATCTGAGATTAGCTATGAAAGTAATTAAAAAATAAAAACTCTGTAAGAAAATATGAAAGTTTGCATGAAAACAATTGATTAATTTATAGAAAATCTCAGAAAAAAATAACCAACAAATATTGCAACAGTAAAATTTTTCTTTTATAATAATTCACTGCATTAAAAATCCAGAAAATTGTTTTGTATTTTATATTGTTAACATTGCTAAAGCCAACTACTGACATTAAATGTTTGGTGGCAATAATATATTGTTTTAAATTCCCATGTGCATAGGCACATATTTCATAACTACAGTCTAATTTGAACTAGCACTCAAAATACACTGGCAGTTTTACAAATCATAGTGAGACGCACATTACTATCTCTGGAATTGAAGTTATAAATGCTGGAATTTATTTTTGCTGTTTAAGCAATTTTTGTATGTGTAAATAACAGTCTTGCAAAGTCAATCCAGCTGATCACCATCCAGATAAAGTGACATTTAGGAAGAGAGAAACTAGCTGAGATTTTTTTCCCTTTTGCATCTCTCCATTGTGTTCTGTTACTTTGGACAAGAACACAAATAAATTATTCACTTTTGCCTTTTAAAAAAAGTCTAAAATCTTTCTCAGTTAGAATGCTATTTTGCAAAGACAAGGATAAGCAACTAAACTTCATTGCCTAAGAAGTTCTCAATCTAATACATATTGCACTGACTGCAGGAGAAAAACTATGATTTCTTCATTGTTTATTTTAAACTGTATATAACAGTGTTGATAAATTTAATAATATTATGACTATTTGGAGCTTAGTTATCCCCATCTCTTCTCTCCAAACAAAGTCCTCCAAGCAGTGCTTTGGAAGTTCTCCTGGTTTGGATCTGCACAGTGTTTTTCATTCTAGCATAGCAGCTTTCTCTTCAAGCACACTGCTGCTTACTTTCTTTTGACACTTGGCCAGATGGTTCAAAAAAGTCTTAACTTTAGAGAAAGCTCTGAGTAAAAATCTTTATTCTGAAAAAGCATAGAACCACTTAAAGTAACCATTAATTCTGGCAATATTCTTTCTCAGAAAAGCATCTAAAGAAAATAAAGTGTCAAAAATAAAGACTTTTCTAACAATTAATATATTTTCAACTACCCAGAACAACAGAAAAGCATTATTTTTACTTGAGTAAATGAGAAAAACCTGTTTGAAGTCCATGACTACTAGAATTATGATTGCATTTCTCAGCTTTGCAGTTCCTAAAGATTCACGTCCTCTTGTCTAAGGATATGCAAGGGGATTTTTAAATACAGACCCACTGCATGCCCAGTCCCATCAAATGAAGCAGTAAGATCTGTGGCTGACTTGCCTGACACAGACATGTGCCAGACGGCACGTCACTGGAGGCTCAGAGGTCCCAGGGAAGAGGCTGAGCTCTCAGGAATGCAACGTGCCTTTAGATCTACTCATTCACATCCTTGATAGGGATGACCACAAATTTCTGAAATGTAGGCCAGCAGGTATTTGTACTAAATATCAGTGCTTAACTTCTAAAATAGTAAGGATGTTGAAGAAGGATTGGTTTTGTTTTCAAAATAAAACAGAGTAAGATCTCTCCTAAGATCTGAATACAAGTTTTCAAAAATTTAGATACTGACAATTAAACCTGTAGTGCCAAATAAGTCAGAATTCAAATATGTTAATGTTCTAAGTTCTTAATCAGTGGAAGATATTTATAGAGATGTCAGATCTACAGAAAAAGATGTCTCTCAAAAAGTTGTTTGGTGGTGCTAGAATAAAACAAACCTACAGGGTAAAAAAAAAAAAAAACAAAAGAAAAGAGCACTCAAGAAGAAAAAAGGGGAAAAGTAACAGATCTGTGGAAAGCAAGAAGAGAGAAACAGCATCTCTAGAATAGAAGGTGACCAGTGGGATGGTGAGGAAAATAGAAGACTGAAAATAACAATGACTCTGTGATTTATTAATTTTAGTGTCCAGCAAAATGGCAACTTAAAATTCCCGGTTTGCCCTTTGCATGTCACACTGAGAGAGATGAGATACAACAAAGTTCCTCTTGTTTCTGACATTCCTCCATTGCTTCAGAAAGAACATTCTAGGTAGCAGAACTTGTCTATTTTGACAGACATGATTTCTATTATGATGCCCAGTGCATGGGAAAAAGTGTATCACACTAATGAGAATCCTTGAACTTTCATTTTTTTTAAAAAAAGGATATTGATTGGGGTAGCTTTGGACATGCATTGAATTCTTAATACATGAAAAAAAAATTGTACATGAAAAACCTTGTTTTGTGGGTCTAAGATTTTTGCTTTTAAGCCCTGTCAAATCCTTCTGGCTTGGCTTTGCTTTGCTTTGTTTTTTGGAGAATACCATTTTAAATAGACCTCATTCAACTCAGTATACTATGATGGCTAAGGGGGTTACAGAGCATTTCAGAAAAGAATAAAAATAATACATCAGAGCTTAAGAATGAGTTATTTCCCTGACAGAAAGTTTTCTTCAACTTTTATTAACAAACAAAATCTTAATGAAGAAAAGCCATTGAATATCAGAATAGTTAAATCACTTTTCTGAACAATGTTTAGGCCTCTCCTATAATACAGTCATCCTTTCATCCTTTATGTATCCTGGGTTTGGTCTAGGTTTCGTCTGAAGATGAAACTTATTTGATCTTTTGTCCCTTGCAGTATGTAGCACTTAAAATGAAATTAATAGCTTGAATCTTTCTCCCCTGCAGTTTTTTCCACAGATATACGGAACTGATAGAACTTCAGTAATTCCAGTTTGTGGTGTAGACATGGTCTGTGGTTTAAATCTGAATATGCATGACAGCACCACATTCAAAGTTGTCCCACTTCAGTTCTTTTAACATAGGCCCTTTGATAAGGTGGAGCAGCTACAATGGAGTAATAGAACCTGTTGCTCTTCCCTTGGTAGGTAAATCAGTCAAAAAAGTAATACATTTCCTCTAAAGTGGAAAACATGACACACTGCACAAAAGTACTGCTAATACTGTCACTGTTATTCAAAAAGTAATTTTGAAATAACAATTTCCAAGAATACTTGACTTGCTTTTCTTCAATTTAGACTTCAGAGCTCACTTCTGCCCCTGTGGTTTGCTGTCTTACAGCTGTCTGAAATCAGTCTGGGATCTCTTTCAGGCTCAGCTGATGGGCCATTATTCCTGAACAACTAAGCCCTGCTACAGCAAACATGGCGATTAGGTACATAAAGTGATATTTAACTGCTCAATACATTTAGTTGACATGACAGATTTTAGGTACACACACAGATTTTTACTCTGTTACAACTGATTTATAAAATGGAGTTGGTGATTGCTCATAACAACTTCCTGCCTCATTTTGCATTGTAAGTTCAGCAAACACTAATTCTAACCACTCAATAAATTGATGGGTTATTTTCACTGTAAGAGAAAAAAAGCACAGCAATAATATATCATGATACTTTTTTTTAAAGTCAGTTTGCAGAAAGAGTAAGATAGAAGCCTCACCAACTGAACATGGCCCTGTTTAAAAAACAAACAAACAAACATGTAGAACAAAATCTAATAATCAAGAACAAAATATAAAACAAATAATGAAACAAGAACAAAATATAAAATAAATAATGAAAAATGAACCACAACTTTTACAGCTTTATTAACCAGGTTTGTATTTGAATGAACAACTGGAGACCATCTTCACATCTCAGGGTGTAACTTTTTTCACGTGTGTTCCACTGTCACTTCTGTCACTCAACATCTAAAAGTTAGAAATGCAACTATACTGGACTATCTATAGTCCAGTATTATACATTTGAATTTCATGCTACATGATTCCATGTATTTCTTTGGTTTTAATCAACCTGGATTATTCATCCTGGTGTGTCACTTTCCTGACAATCACCTCAGCAAGAGAGGCTCAGTTTAGTTAACTTCCTTTCCCATGGCTCTTGGAAAATATTTTTCCCTGTAAATTTGCTGGTATAAGTAGAAGCTGAACTAACTAAGAAATTTTTTTCTCTGACCACTATTTTATATTTTTTTATTCGTTTTACATAAAAAAACCTCATAAAACATGGAAATCTCAAAATTGAACCAAATGAAATAAATGTCAAAGAGCCAATCCTGAAATTATTTTGTCTGTACTTTCGTCTAACACACCACTGGACGCTAACTGCAGTGTGCTACAGAAGACTCCTCATGTATTTGAGTGCATACCAAATTACAGGTAAAATGAATGTTTATTTCTATAGTGCTTCTGTTTAATAAGATCAGGAATAGTGAACATCAATCAACGTCTCACAGCTGCACTGTACTATCTAGTTTAACTAGGCCTCCAAAATTTTGGGGGGTTTTGGAGGCGAAAAAAGTTTGGGTTTGAACTAAAAATTGAAAAGAACAACAACAAAAACACTTGACTTTCTTGTCAGCAAACACTAACTCTTTGTACCATTTCAAAATGACTGAAGATTAAATGCAAGATGTCAAGGTGACGTTTTACATAAACTAAATTTTACTGCATTGACTAATTCACTTTACAGCAGTTTGAAGAGGGAGGAGCTGAAGCAGGACTGGTTTACTGTCTATTACTCTAAAGTGTGAAGACCTTCAGACAAGACACATGTGGAGGAAGAATGTTGTTTTGGTCCTGTGAGTTGATATTCTAGGAAATTTCAGTACTTGCAGACCACTTGTGTGGCCTGGATAGTACCGCAAGTAAGCTTGTAAATTAAATTTCCAGCAGCATTGCTTAAATGGTATTTCCTTCATTAAAAAGTTCTTGAGAGAGCCTTTAAGTTTTTGCCATTTTTTTGGTTAAATTTAATTGACAGAGGCATCAATATGTACCTTGCAAATTTTGAATATTTGCCAACAAGAATCACTGAAAATATTTTTTATAACGATACTAAATCCACTATGGTAGATTAGGTTTCAAAAATAAATTAAAGAAATGCGTCTACAATTACAGTGGCTGCAAGAGAAAGAGAACTGATAAAAAACAATGTAAAATTTTATGAATATGGTTTGAAGCTGGAAATAGAAAACTTCTGTATGCTAGCACCACTGGCCTGCTATATTTATCTGTTCTAGGGGTTTGCCATAAAGTTTTGCCTTGAAAACTGCAGTGAAGCTTTCATATGACTCTCATCTACATCTACATCCAGGTTCTGCTGGTTACTAGCAACCTGGGATGGCTCTGACCATGGCCATTACATATATTAGTAGTAGTTTATTAGATAAATACTTATAATCAGTAAATTTATGTTAATGGAAGGGGAATTCACATCTTGTTCTCTTGAACTCAGTGAGGGCAACCATGAAGGTAACCCACCAGGGCAGATTGTCACCTCTAGAAATTCCTTTTTCTAAGGAGCTCCAAATATTGTTTTGCTAAAGACAGGCATTATAGATCAAAAGGCTCTAGGCAGCTGGTAAACAATTTCAGCCCTTCAAAACAGAAAAAATGAAAAATCAAAAAATTGAGCTGCAGCAGTGTGAGGTAGTTTTTACTACCAAGTGAATATGACTGCCATACTGAATATGACTGTCTTTTTCATTGCATACTATTCCCCCTTAACAGTTCTTTTCTCCTTTCCACTCTATCATTTCCTGTCATGTTGCCAAATAAAACCTGTATATCAAATCTACAGAAGTTAATTCTGTGACTCCTCTGAATTTTCTGTCATTAACACTTCTTAAATTGCAACTCTGAGCCCTCAGTTATTACAATGCTATTGTAAAACCTGACATTGGTAGATGAAAAATAATATCAGACTATTTTTAATTTTAACTTCAAGATGAGCTGATAAAGCCTAAGAAAATCACTAGATTATTAGAAATATAGAAAATAAAGACAACAGTTCCTCTATCTTTCTGTGATGTATGAAAAGACTTTTTTCACACATATCATATCAACCGAGTGTTAATCTACCAATGGTAAATGAACTCATGGTGTTAGCACATATTCTTAGTGACACAAGAAAAAGAAAGAAGGTAACTAAAGCAGGCAATTTTTTAGCCAGCAATAAATTCCAAAATATGGCAGAAATTATGCAATGACTTCAATTAAGGAAAAGGAATAAATAACAACTATAATGAAAAACAAATATTTAGGTTTTACATGAAAATAGTAAATATAGATGAACTGCAGATGTATAAATTATCGAAGAAAAAGAATCCCTTTTCTTAAGGATGTCTTTCTAACATTATATTCATACTTTACTTTCCTAGAGTATCCAGTATAAATGCAAATATTATGCTGCTGCTGAAAGTTAGGATAAGCACTATACGACTTCAAATGCAGATGCCCAAGAACAACTTATATTGCTACCACAAAGAGTTTTACACTGTTTTACATTATTACCATAACTCCTAAAGAGATTGTTTTGAACTGACTTTGTAAACCCAAAGAGCTGGTATGAACAAGCTCATGTCTTACTGAAACAATATGTTCTTGGAAGCAGTTTTATTCTTTTATAGTAACAGAGTGCATGACATTTAACAGTGAATTCAGTGCTCCAGGATCAAATAAATATATTGCATCGAAAGGAAATGTTATCTAAACCATTTAGAAGCATCATGTGAAAAAATATTTACAATAATTTACTAATATAATCCATCTATTTATCAAAGTTAAGAAGCTGGTGAACTGCAGATCAGTTAGACAATTCTACACTGCAATAAATAATTTTCACTGCATTCTCTGATTGTCTTTTATCCTCCTTCATTTAAATTTACATTAGCTACTGTAAACTATGATCAAAACAACATATTAATTCAAAATAAATGGTCCAAGTTATAAAATATCTTCTTGGTCAAAGACCAGCTGTTTCTATGAAAAGATGAAAAGAGTACAAATCCTGAAAATCTTAGTGGAAAGAGCAAGTAGATCTTTTCCAGGACTGTCTGCCCCTTTCCCTACTTCCTAAAACAGTTGCATTAGACATCTGGGAAATCTAAATCTTGAAAGAATGTCAGGGAAGAAGAAGCCGGTGAGTTTTTTATGGTAACATCAGTCTGGGTGAATCCTGTATACTGCTGCTTAACAACACTCTATGTTGAACCCCAGAAGAAAAAGCAGGGCATCACAATGACCACTCTGGGTACACATCCATTCCATGCACTGAAAATGAGAATTTCAAATAAATAAATTTCTCAGGGTGTGGCTGTCAAAATCACACTATCCTGCCTTGCTAACCTCTGAAATTATATTTCCAGTCTCACAGACTAAGTATTTTCTTTAAAGTTTCCAGAGTCCAGGCTTTAGATGAAAATCTCTGCTGCATCTAAGAAAGCTCCTGGCTTTTCAGCTTTTGATAAACCCTTTTTGATTTAGTTGCTTGAGGACAAAGGAAAAAAGAAAGGCTTTCTAAACAAACTCTTCTGATTCTCCAAGATATAGAAAAAAACAATTGGAGTTGACTGTACTGCAATATGGGCAAGCAGAAAATGATATAGTCCTGTAGAACACTGTGATCAATCTACTTTAATGGAGTAGAAAGGCTGTAAACCCTTCTTGGTTTGAATGCTACTGTGCTCTGGAGCAAGGACCTTTCCAGAAGTGTGTTTTGGCCCCTCATATTCTGTTCCAGGGAGCAGGAGAGGTTAGTGCTACTGACATGGCCCTCTCACAGAATCGCAGAATCGAGCAGGTTGGAAAAGACTTTGGAGATCATCAAGTCCAGCCTATGACCTAAACCATGGCACTAAAGTGCCACATCCAGTCTGTAATGTTTAACAGCTCCAGGGATGGTGACTCCATTACTTCCCTGGGCAGCCCATTACAATGCCTCTCAACCACTCTTGCTGTGAAGATTTCTTTTTTTAAATGCCTAGCCTAAAATTCCTCTGGCACAGCTTAAAGTCTGTCTCCTCTCTTCCTATTGCTGATTGCCTGGGAGAAGAGTCCAACCCCAGCCTGGCTACAGTCTCCTTGCCACGTCACACCAGCTAGTCACAGTTCACATGCTGAAAAGATTTCTGGGCTGTTTTATTCACTCTGGTGATTCAGCCATGGAAATATCATGGCCCTCACATAGCATTCACTAAAACCAGAGCAGCTAGCACTTTTTGATAGCATAAAGCTACCTAAAAAAGAGGTTTTATGTTCGATTTTTACGAAAATGTAATTTGCGACTTTCAATATTTATAAGGCAATCATATAATTGTATGACTATATGTTTAACAGACACTACCTGCATTACTATGTATTTTTAATTTAAATATTACATGAACTTTTAGGTTAACATATGGTGCATTTAATAGTCCAGACTGAAAATTATCTACAGGATTAATAAAACTGTGTATCTTAATTGTAGTCTAAATAGGGATAGCCAAGCATGGAGAGCTGTGACATCAAAACTTAAATCTTTCGTGGATCACAGACATTACTCTTTCTCTGTATGTGAGGACAAAACTTTGTCAGTATCATGAAATTGGTTTTTAATGACATTTTGCTATTGGCCCCATCTATAAATTAAAATACCCCCTGTTTTAAATGATTTCATTCTTATCTGTAAACAATAAGCCTTTTTTTGGCATTAATGTGTGCTTCTATTTGTATTGTAAAACCACTCTGTCTAGAATCCTTTTTGTCTCCTATGACCCCAAGCAGAGTTTATCATAAAACAGAACTACATGTATTTTTATGCCAAAATGAGATAAGCCTCAAATATGTCATGTTCCATGTTCCAATTTACACTTTACCATGTCATGTGGGAGAAAGCTCAAACAAAGGCTGTGGCCGAGAGGAGGCATCGAACAAACACCACTGCCACTTACACACACAATAAGACTGCATGACTACCTCATTAAGGGAATCATCTGGATGCTAGAACTAATGTTAAGAAATTACATTCCCTTTTCATCTTTTTTTCTCTGTTTTTTTTTTTCTCTTTTTTCTCCATTCCATTTGAAATAGAAAAATTTCTTCAAAAATCAACCTTTTGTTTCAGAAAGTTCACATGACTAACCACACGTGCTAGAGTAGTGTAAATTTTTTCCTGATTCTAAGGTGCCAATGGCATTTCTCTTCAAGAGCCCATCACTTATGGATATTGCATGGTAAGTTCATTGGAGTGTTTTTCTTATATGATGCTTCAAAGAAAACATTTTCTCCTTTGCCACCAGTAGAAGCTTGGAGAATTTTACTTCTACTGTTTTAGAGACATACCCCAGTTTCCAAATTATCAACTTTATGATTGTTCAGTTCCTTGTTCAATGGAATCAAAGTGATGTTGAAACACTTGACTTGGCCTCCAGTGCATGAAATAAACCAGAAGAACTTTGTTGCTTAAAATAACCAGCATCTCTGTGTTTTCAGTTTAATGTTTGCATTACCATATTTACATTTTCTTTTCATGTCACAAGGAAGAGCAAGAAGTAAAGAAAAATTATGCAACTGGATGGTTACCTAGAAGTTTAAGTACATTTCACATACTTAGGAAAACCAAGTATATTTAAGAATGCATCCACAGCTATTAGTGCATAAGAAGTAACATAAAAAATCCATCAGTTTAATAGTGCCACATGATGCTTCTGCCTTACACCGGATCTGTCTGAGCAGCAGATTCTGCTTCATCTGCAATGATCACTTCCCTGCAGCTGCCAATTAAGTTGCATTCACAGGGTAACTCATAGCACCTATCAAAGTAATGCACATGTAGTTTCAGCTAGAGTTACACATTTATTTAGTTGTATTTGTCCCTTTCCTTCACCTACATCAGTTATTAAAAAAAAAATGAGGCCTCCCATCCTTCACCTGAAGATAATTATATCCCCTTTAAATAGTTTGGGGTTTTTTTTCCATTTTAGGTTTCTTTACCAGCTAAACAACTTCAGCTAGTGTTAATAGGAGTTTATCTGATCCCGGTGTTTGTTCAACTGCGTCATTTACTTTTACAACTTCAACAGACATTTGTACCAAAGCCCATGAAAGCTAAGTCTCTGAAGAGCCAAGCATTGACTGGAAATGTTGCAAAGGTAAAACAAATAAAGGAAAAAAAGTTCACATGGACAAACAATAAAGTAAGTGCTGTGTATTCAGCTTCTTCCTGGAAAACTTCTGATGGTTTGTACACTTCAGTGGAGGATGCACCCACACGTGTGTTTCTATGTGTGCAGACTGTTTATATAGTATACATGTATATAATGATCAAGTGAATGGGTATGTTGATGGGAATCATCTGTCTCCTCCTACTGCTAAAACTCCCTACTTTTTCAGCTGCATGCATTCTGAAATATTTCCTGAAGGGCTTCCTAGCCTCCTACCAAGTCAGAAATCCCAAAGAAGAGACAATATAAAAAAAAAAAAAGGAAAACCTGAATAGCGTTTTCTTTTCCCTTGTCTTAAAATAAAAAAGTTCTTCCTATGGAGAATTATGTAAAACTCACTCACTCAGGTTGGGTTGGGTTTTTTTCTTTTAAGAAAAAAGATTTCCAGTGAAATTGAACTTCTGCCTACTGAAATGACCCTTCTTGCCTTTACCCAATACTGTGTCCTTGTAAACTTCTCTGAGGAAAGAGAACAGAGAGAGATGAAGAAAAACGTGCACAGAAATGGAAGTGAGACTTCTGTTCTAACAGTATTAAGAATATCTATCGTGCAGACACCACCAGTTATTTAATGGAATGAGAGCTTATTGCTCACAACTTAAAACCAGTTAATCAGCAAGTCTGTTAATCTACATCACAAATGAGATAGAGGGGAATAATAAAAGTTTCATAATAGAACTTGGCTTTTTGCCCATGAGACTAGTAATATTAAAATTCTAGACCATTTGTCCTCATCAGAAGCTCTGAGTTAGCAGAGTCACTCTGCATTAGAAAGAGCATTGTGATAGGAGGAGGTGTTAAGAGATTGGCAACATGAATATACGAACACAAAATTTTTCCATGTGAAAAGTTTAGAAATCTGATGAAAAAGAGTGGCCTACAAATATATGAAACAACAAATCTTTGGGTCACAACACTGCTTTAAATACTTCAAGGCACAATTAGACACCAGGATGAAGAAAAACCTGCACATTGCATAGAGCTCATCCATGGAAGTGAGTGTCGAAAAGTACTGCAGAAGAGAAAAATTCAGCAATTTTTTTTATTGTATAATGCTCAAATTTTGGTGTGAATAAGTAAAATACTCGTTGTTTCTAGACTAAGTAATACACACAGTAAGGAGAGTTCTGGCATACTCATACACAGGGAACCACTGAAGACATTGAGAAGATTATCCCTCAAGGAAGATTATGCTGTAGCCACCAAGTTTCTTACTGTTCAATTGAGATATTTGCTGCTGGCTGCTGGCAGAGACCAAGGGCTGGATCAGCTTGTGTGGACCACCCAGGTGGTGAAATATAACTGCCCCTCCTGCTAAGGGCACCAGACTGCTATTTGTGCCAGACTCTTCTAGGTGGGCATGAGCCTCTCTTTTTCTCTCTTACTTTGCTTTATTGCCCCATTAAGAAAGCTGTTTTAGAGCACGAAATTTCTTTTCAGCATATTACAGGAGTTTTCAAGTAATACTCACAAATTCCTTTCACAGAGACAAATGAAACACAAAATGACCTGTAGATTATTAGGCTTCTAGGGCACAGAAATAAGTTTTATCTACTAGTTCCAATAGGAAATGTCAGTTTAGCATTAAAAAAAAAAATCTGTTCAGATCCACAGAGGAAAAAAGCTAATTCTAGAATGCCATAAAATAAATATTAATGTTACCCTTGTATTACTTTTCTTATTTAACGAAGTATCTAGAAATTAATTACAACATTTGGACATGGTACATGCTGCACTTGCGTCAGCTTGCTCCTGATGTATTTGGTATCAGATTGAATGATAGGTCTATTTATAGTGCTCCCAGAATTTGTGATACATCAGGGAATTGCAAGTCAGATACTTCTGACATTTACATAAATATTCATGGACATCTACAATTTGTAAATCAAACTGAGTATTTCCTGGGGTTTATGGTTAGTGCAATCTTTTTCTGCATCCCAAGAGATGCTAGTGTCCGTGCATAGCCTAATATCGAAGGCTGGCTTTGTGTGGGGACTGTTTTAACCACAAACAGCAAAGCCCAGCCACTTCACTTACAAAGTGAAGTAAACTGGAGCAACATTAATCATCATAGTTTACTTCACTTTGTATAAAGGAATGTTTCCTGTGGTTATTCATAGAGGATCTGGCTTTGGCTGTCAGAACTTACTTATGCATAAATTGGAAAAAACTAGTGGATAAAATAGCTATAGATATACTTCTGCTTTCTGTTTATTTCACACTTAGTAAATCACTTACAAGGCTGCAGCAAGAACCACAAAATCCCCCTGAGTAAGTACTCAGGTAACACTAATCCAAGGCAGCAATAAGAAACACTTAGAGATACAACCTGCCCCACTGTGATAGATTCACTTAACCTACCTGTGCAATGATCAACTATATAAAAACAAAAAATTAAGCAAAAGCTGAAACTTATGAACATGTTACTGCCCTGCAGTTCTTTCCTGCTGTTTTGTACCTATGGACTGGAGTGCCACTTTCTGAACTGTTAGGATAGGGTGTTGAGACTCTGTATTTATTCACTATCAGGGGCTCTCTAGGCAGTTTTGACAAGGAGGTAAGTCTGCAGCAACACAAAGGGTTAAGTGTTATTCGCTTGCACCTGCTCTCCTATTGCTACTTAATCTGACTTGCAATATGCCTTGCTATTTTTCCCTCTTTTCCCAAGATTTGAAGTCAACCATAGCAAATGTCTGAACTGGGTAGATGATATCTTGGCATGTAAGTTTGTCTAAAATAAGTCTGAGTGAGGTTCCAAACATCTCTTTACTGATGACATGGCTTTCTATGGACTACAGACTTTGAACAGCTGAATATTAAAACAAATGTGTGATTCATCGCATACACTAGAAAAGTTAACACATATGTATTCCAATATTTTATTTCACAGAAAATATTGAGTGGCTGATTAAATAGTACCAAGATATTTCCAGTGTGCTGCGACTGAAATCCCTAATAAATAAAATAATAAACATTAATCTGGTTTCTATTTCCATTTCATCACGAAATTTGTAGTAACAAAAAGTTGTAATATTATACTCTTCTCACTAAGAGAGCTTTGACATAATTAAGAAATCCCCTTAGAGAAGGGATTCCTGAAAACTGCTGTTTAAGAGAGATATCCCACTTTCCGGCCCAGTTCCCGAGAGTTTAGCAGCTTCAAGTACAATTATCTGGCAGGAGGGAATCTGCCTCTTTATGTACAAATACTGTGAGCAGCTGGCTGCAGAAGTGGTGTTGGCAGTAGCTTCAGCCACATGATTGTTCCTCTAGTCAAGGGAAATATGCCAGATGGCAGCCAAAGAAGAAAAACAAAGAAAGCAGAACAAAAGAAACTCACATAACCCAACAAAGAACCTCCCTTTCTTTTCCACATGGAGGTATAAGTGTCATGATTACTGTCTCAGGAAGTGCATCTTTCATAGCTAACTGAACAAATTATTACAATCAAACAAAAGACTGTAATAATTTAGCAAACTTACTAATTAATTGATTATTTCAAATTAATGAATATTTTTGACAGTGTCATTTCTCCGTAACACCCATTTTACTTTGGAGCTTACCATCTCTACCAAAATGTCTCCCCAGAAAGGTTTTACTCAGCAGATAGACATTATGATTTTCACAAATAGTGAAAAATTTCACTTATGGTGGAAAAAGACTTAATGGCCAGTCAGACAACCCAGGCAGATCCTGATGCCTCTGAAGAATCTTCTAAGTGGTCCTGAGGACCTGTCAGGGTCAGTGGGACGTGTGTTTAGTATCTAAAACTGAGTGTCATATACATGTTCTTATTAATACATCTCAGTTACGTGCAGGAAATTTTGATAGGTGCTTTAGTTCTTCTTCACCCATGTGTGGCAGGATTTAGTGATCATGAAGAAAGCTTCTAAAGCTTTTCTCTCCATTCATTCTTCAAAGGTTTCAGGAGGCTCTAAAAAGTGTAACTGCGCTGCTATTAGGACGTAGTTTTCACATTCACATCTAGTGCTATTTTGCTGAGCAAAGCTAAATGTAGCAGGAAACAGGATTCCCATTTGCATTTCAGTAAGGGAGGTGTGCTTCAATTTAGAGACACCCAAGGCTTTAAAATGAAAGGGAAAAAAAAGGATGAGGAGAAACAAAAAGGAAAATCTGTGTGTTCTGGAAACACAATAAAAATGTACACCTTTTTTTATATTGGTGGAGAAGAATGTTCATCTTCCTGAGAGCAGAATAGGCACACCTCCCTACAAAGCCAGACAACCCTCCTCCTCCAGCCTGCAAGAAGTTATGGAAATTGTTAAATATTTTGGTGGTCTCCTGAGCCTCCTGTCCGTGAAGTACCCCCTCCTGGCCTTGGTTCTACATCTTATGCAGTAAATACTTGCATTTCTGGTGAAGAGTGAATCATCAGAATATTTACCAGCTCTTTCAATCTACTTTCCTCTTTTTGTTCTGTACAATTTTCAGAAGCTGTAAGTCATGGTTTATTTGATGGGACAGGTGGAGGAAGAAGAGCTTTAGGTGACTGCATTGTATTCTGTCTCTGCTTAGAAAAACTGCATTGTTTCAAGGCATATTTTCCTCTACTCTGAGAAAACCTGCATCAGCCTGGGTCTTCTGTCATCTTCTGAAAGCCAAGAAACTCAATTCACTATTTTGCTATAAGGCGGCATTCATAATTCAGCTGTGAGGGGGTACCAATGTAATCACAGAAACTCCCAGAAATGAAACACGTAAATTAAAGCATGATGGTCTGTTTCATCAATAGATTATCTCACAAAAAAACATTCTGGATTTTCCCAAGATGTAACAAAATAAAATTCAAAATTATGGCTGATTTCGTAGTTTAAATGATTTGTTGAACGTTCGTCATGGAACACGTGGATGGCACTATCAGATACACAGTTTTAGAAACCAAAGTCTCTTGACATCAAATGGTTGAGTAACGTGAGCAGAACTGTCAGTTGACATAAACAAGGTTATTAAATTACATAGGCACTGAGTACTGTAAAATTTTGTAGTAGATTTCTAAATATAACCTACAGTGTGAATGGAGCCATGGCAGTGACAGGGCAATATATATATATATTAAGGATTTTTGTCTCTCTTCTTAGAAACTTACAGTTAAATTACACAGTAGCAAAGAATGCGGCTCACTTTCAGTAATATTACTACAACACCTTTTTTATAAAATTATGTTCAACCTCATCCTAATTCTTGAAAGCTCCTAAAAAACAAACATGTAACACTCTATGGTAACACAAAATTCTTTCACCCCTCTGGACTTTCCATAAGGGTTCCTTGCTTTTTAGTTTTATTAACAACTTGTAGGAATGTTTTCACTTTGTTAGATTGAAAAATTAGAAAACGGGCAATATGTACATGAGTTAAAAATGAAAATAATCAGATCCTATAATAACATGTTATATGAAATAACTTTCTTTTTGCCTTTAAAACATTGATATAAATTTGTAAAAGAAATATACGCAGCTTACTTTAAGCAAAAAAATCCTAGACAATAAGATTGTGTTAAGGGAATCCCAACTGAACTAAATGATCTAATTTTGAACAGATACCATTTTTTTATTTTCTATTCTAATACCTGTAACTGCTATTACTCTTTTTGCCATAAACCTAGCTTGCTTGGTAGGAACAGCCTAACTTTTCCAAAAGAAAATACTGAGAGAAGTTGGACTGTATCTAGCCAGTTGTTTTCAACACTGTTCACCCATTCATTGTTTACTACACAAAGCATTTCTCCTCTGAGGCATTTTGTATTCTACATATATGCAAATAAATTTGAATGTTGCATTGATTAAAATTTAAAAGTTAGGATGATATGTAGCAAGTTCTTCAACAAATTATATACTAATGAGAGGATCTTAAGAATTTTTTATGTGAAAATGCACATGAATCTATTATAAATAAAGGTAAGGAAGTTGAAGAACAAATATTGGTTCAATTGCCAAAAGTAATGTGACAAATAAAGGAAATCAAACATTGCTACTACTATTTTTAAACAATAGTTTAGGGGAAAATACAATCTGTGTGTTTTTTTCATTTTCTATACTTACTTCCAAAAATGTTTAACAGAAAAATAACTAACAAATATGATTTTCTGGCAAAAACCTCACAATTATAAATATTCATTCAGGTTTGGTATTCTGTATCAGTGTGTCATTTTTTTAATTAAATATGCTAACTCATTATAAGTACTGAGAATACTTAGAATTAATATTATCATAAGAACAGTGACATAAATGTTAATCTACCTTTTCCCCTAACTTGGAGTGACAAAAACATGCAAAGTTATCATTGGCTTTAAGTGCAGTTTCATATACTTCCATGATCACTAGTTCATAATATTTTCTTTTACACAGAAATGATACCTGTTTTTCTGACATACTGTGTTCAGCAAAACCTTTATGAGCTCAAGAGTCACAATGAAAACAAGCCATTTCCATTTTTTTATATACTGCAATCCTCTAGAAGAATAAAAAAGATCCACAGCAACCACTGTCAATTGCACCACAAGCCACTAGAAGAGATACCTGTAGGACTTCAAAAAGCGAAATCTCATCTTATTTCTTGGAGATGGACGAGGCATATAGGCTCCGAAAGGATCCCACAGAAAGGCCATTGGAAAAGCTAATTCTAAAACTGTCTAGCAAGTGTATCCCTGCGGGGACACAGGACAGTAGTGCTGGAAGTGCCCTACACTAATCATGAAGCGCTTGTAACTGTGTAAGGGTACGTCCTTTTCCTTTGGTATGCTTTGGCAGAGATGTGGCTGGCTGAGAGCACAGGCTAAAGGGATAACTGGGATTTCCTGCTGCGTGAGGCTTGCCCTTTGCATAAACATCGCCTATATTCAGGGCTCTTATCGCATTATTCAAGTGAGAACTCTTATGGTAAACCCTTAGATAGTTACAGCAGCCACTAAACAGCACAGAACTATGGAGCTAAGGCAGACCAGAAATAGCCAATGCTCTGATTATTCACTCCTGCCCAGACAGAACTCCTCAAATTTTTATAAGTCTGTTGAAAGTATTTTTAATAAGGGTTATATTTGAACAACCTGTTCCAGCTGGCATCAGACAGATAAGCATATGGAGAGGAAAAAAAGCCAAAAGAACAAAAAAACCTCCCAAATCAAAGTCTGCTTAATCTCCCAACGTGTAGCCCAGCACAGCAAGAAGATAGTAAACAGAGAGTAAAACTGCTGCTGGAAACACAATCACAAATCCCTCAATTGCCTCTTTGTTTAATTCCTAACTCTCTTCAAGTGTGTCTTCCGTCCTCACAGTTTCTTAAGAGAATCAATTTATAACATTAAGCAGCTTTCCTGAGAGGGCTTAATGATCTAGGAGAGATCAGCCACACTAAGAAAGTACGTCTCAGCCTGGTAGATAATTTTCAGGCCTCTTTGCAGCTTTTCTCAATGACATCACTCCTGCGCTGAATTACCACCAGTGACTTTGAGAATTGAACTCAGTTCCTTGCAACCTGAGGTCATTCCAGTTCAGTGTCTTTTTGTTGTTTGTTTAGCTGGCTGGGTTTGTGCTTGTTTATGTTTTATTATTTATTTTTTATTCAAGACTCAACTCTTGCACACAATTGTTTCAGCCTAGCTTTAGTAGTGCTAAAGGTAACGTGGCTCTGTTCTCTTAACACTGGTAGGCAGAGTATTTCTACTTCCAGTGATCTTGAAACAAAATAAATCCAGATATTTTTATTCATAAGAAATGTGATCAAGAAGAAACCAAGTGTTCACCCAGAGCACGGCTGAAGATGAAAATTTGGAATTACTCAGAGCTTTTCCAGAAAAGTTCAGAGACTTAGAAAAATAAATTCCTAGGAATATATTACAACTATGCATCAATTATCTGATAAAATGTACTGTTTTCATGATAAAGGGTACAGTGAGTAAGTACACACTTCAGAAAGATTGTAAATAGACTATAACTGGCTATATTTTTCTCCTTAGAAGAATCATTTTTCTCATTTTACACTGACAAATGCACTACAGCATTAACTGACAATATCTTCACATCATAAGTTTTCAATATGTGAAAGATTAAAGAAGGCCAAAAATCACTTTTTTTATTTGAGCAGTTAAAATTACAGACTATATAATTGAATTTAAATAATGTGGCACAAATTTTCAAAGGAATGGAATTGAAATAATTCTAACAGTGGTTAGTAAGGTGCCTTCTGAGTATCATAAGCTACAGACTTCTTCAAAATAATGGTATCATTAAAGTCTGAGTGATTAATAGCTCACTTTAAACATGCTTGAATAATACTGAATGTGAGCATTGCCAAGATCAGTATTTCTCTTCTGGCAAATAAACCCAGGGTAGGCTGCATTTTTATAATTTCGTCCTAAGTATCTTAATATTGCCAGGTATTTTTCATTTTCACATTCTGGTTCCAAAAAGGATTTCGTACAACACATTAATGCAGCAGCAACATTTGCCTTTTTATTTCTTTTAATAAAGAAAATGGAACCAAATAAACTGAACACATTTATTGTGAGGTCTCTTTCCTCCTCAGTGCCTCTCCTTCACTGTGGCACTAAATCTTCTAATGAAGGCAACCACAATAAGGTCACAGAAATAAGCTTCTTACAAGATTACTAAAGACTAAATTTATACCTTGATATCTAAACCACTTATTGTCACTATGTAGTGGCATGCAGTACATCACTGTACCAAAACATGTCACAGTGCTTATAGAAATTCAAGCAAATGAGGGAGAAATAATTCTGCAATACACCTTGACTTTTACAGAGAAATTGCTAGACTCTTCCAGCCATTTTCCTGTTCTTTCAGACAAAAACAAAACACTTCTAGAAACACTCAAATAACATAAAATGATTTGACATGAAGTTTCTGCTTTTTTGGAAAGAACAGCTCAATAGAATAAAAAAATTTATAGTTTTACATAAAAGAGGTATAATCATTCATTGCATTCAGTGATAATTCAGACTTCTTATAGAAATGAATACTCTAAGTAACAATTATGGTGCAATATCTTTGACATTCTATGCAGTTTTGTGATTACAACTTTTACTCTACACTTTTTGGCAGATAGTGAGTTATCAGCCCCGCACTCCTAGCTGCTTAGTGGTACCCCTGTAGTGTGTTAAGATGGTTTCAGGTTTACAGAATCTACAAAAGGTGAATTTTTAGACACATTTTTACTATTCCCCCATATATGTCAACAACTACTTTTTACAGAAAAGGTTCATGTAAATAAATAGCAAAATAATATTTAGCGTAACTAAAAACATGAAACTTAAATTAATAATAAGCACATAAACCCACATGAAATTAGATTTTTTTTTTGGTCAGTTGAAGTTGGGTAAGTGTGAAACCTCCTGTAAGTAACTAGGGCTAGTCATAAATATAAACATCCTCACAGACTTGGTATACTTTACAATTTTGATAGACAAGGTAGTGGTAAATGTAGGAAACAAAAGAAAAAAAAAAGTGTGAGGTTACTTTTAATCTGAGGGGAAGCAATGGGGCTGTCCTGCATCCACCTTTCACAGCTCCTGCACAGTCATGCTCCTTCCCAAAGCCTGTATCCTCTGTGCAGTTCTATCGCACACAGTGGTGTACTTTGAGACAAAGGAGGTTACAGTTCCTATTGTGACAATAGCAACGGCAGGGCTCAGCTGGGATCAATCTAGGGGTCAAACTAAAGGGAAAGAAGGAACTGTATTGACAGTTGAAGCTAGGATGGGTTATCCAGGAAGAGTATAGAGAAGGAAAATTATTCAGGGTGGGGTCAGGAAGGCCAAGGCAAAGGTGGAGCTGAACTTGGCAAGGAACACAAAGAATGTCAGGAAGAGTTTCTATGGGTAAGTCAACCAGAAAAGGAAGGTCAAAGAAGGAGTAATGGCCCCTGTTAAACAAGGCTGGTAACAAGGATGAGGAGAAGGCTGAGTACTCAACAATACTTTTGCCTTGGGCTTCAGTGATAGCTTCTCTTCCCACATTTCTCAAGTGGATGGACAGTAGGATGGGGACTGGGGGAGCAAAGTCCCTCCCACTCTAGGTAAAGCCCAGGTTCATGACCACCTGAGGAACCTGAATGTACAGAAGTCAATGGGACCCAGTGAGATGCATCCCAGAGTCCTGAGGGAAATGGCTGATGTAGGAGCCAAGCCAGTCTCCATATTTGAAAATTCATGGCAGTCAAGTGAAGTCCTGAGTGACTGGAAAAGGGGAAACATGGCACCCATCTTTCAAAAGGGTAGAAAGAAGTACTCTGGAACTATTAACCTGTCAGCCATCACAAGAAGGACATGGACCTGTTGGGGCAAGTCCAGAGGAGGACACAAGGATAAGAGGATTGAGCACATCTCCCGTGAGGAAAGACTGAGAGAACTGGGTTTGCTCAGCTTGGAAAAGAGAAGGCTTTATGGTGACCTTCCAGTACCTAAAGGAAGCCTACAAGGAAAATGGGAAGACACCATTCACCTGAGCCTGGTGTGCCAGGACAAGGGGGAATGGCTTCAAACTGAAAGAGAGTAGATTCAAATTAGGTATTAGGAGGAAGTTCTTTGCTGTGAGGGTGGTGCAGCATTGGAACAAGTTGCCCAGAGAATCTGTGGATGCCACATCCCTGGAGGTGTTCAAGGTCAGACTGGATGGATCTTTGACTAACCAGGTCTAGTGGAAGGTGTCCCCAGCCATGGCAGGGGGATCAGAACTAAATGATATTTAAGGTCCCTTCCAACTCAAATCATTCTATGTTACTATGGTTCTATGATATAAACTCTGTTGTTTTGTTTAAAAAATTCTTACTTATCAACAACTGGAAACTCAGAAGGAGTTCAAACTGAGGTCATTACAACACACAGGACTGTTTACATTAGCGTACAACATTTTACAGATGCTTCTCTCTGAGTTATTCCTTCTTCTTTCAAACACCATCTGATGGTTTAATTAGACATCTCCAGAAAAAATGCTACTGAATTTTGTGTAGTTAAAGTCAAATATTGACCCACTATTTCAAATACATATCTTGCACAATTCAAATTATAAATAATTTAATAATATTCATGTAGAGTTTGTTATGATCTAAATATTTTCCCAGCTTTTTTTCTTTCTCTCTTGCTATCAAGACAAATGAAACCCAACCTTTGAAAGAAGAAATAGGAGGAAACAGTTAGAATATAGGACAAACTTACATTCTAATTTTCCCCATAGAATGATAGTATTTACAGTTTCACATAGAGGTACCTCAACAAAAGTTTATGCTAGAAAGCTAAAAATATGTAAGGCCTAGAATTAAATAAAATTACTTTCTAAATTTCATTTAGTTTTTAGATAACTTCAAGCTTATTTTAAACAAATTCTTCTAACTTCCATTTTTTTTACATTATTCCTGTTCAGAATATTATACTTCATAATAGAGACATTTTCTTCTGTAATAAGTATCCTTAAATCTGAAGTATTCCTTTTTCACCTGAACAAAAAGGCTCACCCTGAACAAAAAACCCTACATAAATCTGACTGAGTTGTAAACTGAAAACCTGAACTTTAAACCCCTCAAAAGGTAAGTACATTTCCTCCAGTCTTTTCCATCACTCTGATCTATTTTAACACTCAAGCAAGTCTGAACATATATTATTTTTGATACCAGGTTGGTCCCATTAAAGTGTGCAATGCAAAATATATTTCAAATTATTTCATTTGGGGTGAAGTATCAAGAAAAAGACAGGCTGTCACTATGTTTTGTTAAGTTTAAGTTTCTATCCAAGACTAGTACCTCTTTGCACTGTAAATTCTCTCTGCTTATTACTACTTCTCATCCCTTCTTGGCTGTAATTCTTAATCCTGCAGTCCTTGTGTCCGTGAAAAAAATCTGGCTAAAATATTTGTGTAAGGCTTTTTTATTGAACAACAGTTTCTGAAGTGATTGGTAGTAGGGACACGACTCTTGTGATTGCAGCACCCACAAGAACACTCTGCTGAGAAATTTTTGTGATTTATAAAGAGTCAGCATAGCCTGCAACCCATCTTTCAAAAGCGTTTCTTACATATCTAGTCTACAACAATTGTGAACTTCAAATCATTTTAGTTATCTCTGAGTTTCCTAAAAACCATTACAGTAAAGGGTTAAAAATTACCTGGAAGAAGACATACAAACAAGCATACACAAGCATGCACTTACTCACAATCATTTTGCAATTAGGAAATATATAATACATCTGAAAACATCATAAAATATCTCAGTTTTGCTTTTTCAGTAACTTTTACAATAATGTAACTTCTGCTAGTGCTAATTTTACAGGTATGGCCTGATTTGAGCTGCATGTATAAAAGGTTTTGCCTCATCAGTCATTAACTATTTGTGGCCTCTCATATCTTTATTGGGTGGAAATTATTGTAAATAGTGATGACTAATTTAAAGTGAGAAGTTTGATGCTTCTGTCATTGTCACCAGAGTCATTTGATGAAGCTCTCACTCAGAAAGTAAAATAGCTCTGTCTGTGCTGGAAGCAAACCACATGAATAGATAAGTGTGTGAAGGATAAAAAAAGTGTGAAATTCTTTCCTACAGATTAAAGTACTAATACTGGAGAGCAAAAAGACAGATGTCAAAAATGTACCATCCCAAACAGATAGCTCTTCCATTAGACATGCATAGAGACACTACCTACTATGGGCGACAGATATCATCACAAAGGGAATATCAGAATGAAAACCAGGAGATCTGAGCTCAGAAATAATTTATTTTAATAATGAAGATGCTAAGACATGAAGCAATGTAAAGACTGTTGAAATATATCTAGTGAAGCTTTTATGAAATTTGCACAAACAACTTTCACTGAGCAAAGTTTTTCTCTGAGTTTCTCTGAGTTTCTTACTCCTGCAGCCTGAGTAAACACATGCTATCCTTGGTACAGACTATTATGTTTATCTATGGACATTGCACAAGCAGTGTACACTGATCATCAGCTTATAAACTACAGAATTCTGTAAAAAACACAGCTGAAAGCATTTTTAAGAAGGTAGTCAGATTAAATAATATGCGTTATAAAAATGCTGTTATTCCTGATAATTTCCCAATAAATTTTATTCTATTTATTAGACTTAAATTTACCCCAAAAAATAAAATTTTGCATAAGAAATGCATGTTGTAGTCATTATTTTTAAATCACTGCTGAAATCAAAGCTTTTCTATTTATCGGTTCTTTCAAAGGATGCTGATAAACTTCAAGGACAAATGGCGTCTCTAGAACTACTGAGGAACCTAATTTTAGTACAAATGAAACTGAAGAGCTTGTGCAAACGATTACCAGGCACCTTTGACTCATGTTTGGAGCTGTCTTATTGAAAGGGGATTTCACTGATAAACAAAATGAATATTTAGCAAATTACCTCGGAAGGCTTTCAGTTTTTTCTTTGATTCCTCAAAGATCTGTCAGAGAATTAGTTATTCCTTGCCCTGTACACTTAAAATCCTATGCTTTTAGTGGGATTTCAAGAACTATTTGGCAGGAACGCAGTCTACTTCTAGGTGACTGCAACAGAAGTGGCATCAGAGTCACTTAGATCAGAGCTAATTTGAGAAGTGCCTTAGGACAAGGGCAAAAAATGGGACAGCTCTGGACAGTGCTGAAATGCAAAAGAAAAAAGCTTAATTTAAAGACTACTTTTCAAGTTACTGAATTTGCTGTTAACACATATAAGAAATCCTGTTTGCATCATGTATAATATTAAGTGCTCTTTTGTAAATATGTAAATAGAGATCCTACTTCAATGCCTGAGCACAAGAAGATAGAATTAGCTGCCAGCTAGACTTGGGAAATCTGAGTCTTAAAGTCTGTGCAACTCAGCCCTGTTTGTCTGTGTGGCAGTGAAAAAGCATGGATCAGTTCTCCTGCTGCTCAGATAGGTACATACATCTGTCTTTTAAAGATGATGGACAACATTTATAAGTTCTTAAAGAGGGATGTATGTCTTATACATCAAAGTCTTATTCAGAAGAAAGGAACAATTAGAGGAAAGACATTAGGGCTGCCCAGGACACACTTCCTAGAGAATTAGCAAACTTTTAGTTTCCAAGTAAATATACCCTCTGAAAATGAGTAGAGTGAATTGGTAGTCAACATGGCAGACAAAAACACTGGAAAATCTCAGAAGAGGTGCCTGCAAGAAAAAAGTGGAGATAACCCTCTTGTCTACATACCTAAATATTGATTCAAAATTCAAACTTCCCAAGTATTGTTAAGATTTTAATGAACAAATTGACTGAACTAACATTCTACATATTTTTTTTAATTAAAGAGAACCATTAAATAAAGCATTCAAAAGAACACTTCAGGTATCTATTTTGTGTGTTTCAACAGTCTATGAAAATGAAAATTATCCATCTGTAAATAAGCTTTTTTCATGCAGTGAAAATGGAAGTTGAAGTAGGGAACTTAGCTGTTTTAACCCAAACCCACAAGCATATCAGTACCTGAACGAGGACCAGAATCTTGCTTAACACATGACACTAATAATAATATAAATATTAAAACATTTATTTTTATTTGATATATATTTATTCATAGTATAATAATAATTTATAATTTATGTTAATATAAATGTAACAAACTTCATATTGAAACAAAGAATTATACTGCAGATAGGAAAAAGTATTATATTTAGGTTTTAATAATTTTTCATTATATTTATTACAATTCAGTTTCTGCTTAAGTTTATGAAAATTATTGTATTTCTAATTCATTCATTTGGCTCTAATGACTTATTTAATTGCACAGTCCTGTGCAAGAATTACTGTGAGAACAGCTTTATCTAGATTTAGATCTAGATTTTTTATTTAGATTTCGATTTTTTATTGAAAGTACTATCATAAACTTCCTAGCAGAAATGATAAAAATTAAGTTAGGAAAAGGATGAAAAAGATAATGCTTGGCATTGCAAGTTATCCTAAAAACTGAACAGATGTGAAAGTAATATTGAACAATTTGTGGCTGCACGTGACTGAAGAAAATTCATTAGTAAGAATTTACTGAAATGTTCTTGACAGAGATTAAAAAAATGATGCAAAACTATAGTGTCATAGTTTTGGTCACTTCATGTTGAGAGCACATCAAAACTACGCATAAAGCCATAAAGTTAACAAGCTACATGGTCTAGGAACACCTGCTCCAGGTGACCCTGCTTGAGCAGGGGACTTGGACTAAAGGATTTCCAGAGATGCCTTCCAGCCTAAAAGATTCTTTGATGCCATAAAGCACTTTTGATAGGTTTTGACGTCACGAAGGTGATGGAATTTCAGAAGTGCTTTAACTTTCTTGCAAAGCACTTCTCCCTCTGTAGAAACGTGCTTTCATGCCCTCTGCTGTTCAATAATATAAAAAACATAGCTCTCAGAACAATTTCTTTTAAACCAGTAACAACACATCCATAAACAGGTCGTTTTCTTCCTTTGGAGGGGTGTGTTCAGCTAGCTGCCACCACATGGGTCTGTGTGGAGAGCTCAGCTGATCTTTAAGCTACACTGGCCGTTTTGACCAGCTCTCTGTTGACTGCAGTCAACACGCACATGCACAGATCACATCTTTATAGAGAAGGTTGTCCTAACCTGGAGCAAATTCCTTCCCTTAAGGGCTTAAAACCCTCAGAAAATTGGACTTAGACAACATTTTTAAAGGAAGAATAATTCCTAGCATTTAAAAATGTGAGCTGTGTAAAACTCCAAGTGTTTCATATAATATTATTCAATCTTGACACTCTGTGACGGTAAGGCAGGAGCAGAAACAAATAAACCAAATTAAGTAAAGACACAACAGGTAGGCTGACTTATGCCTGCTTTCTTGGTAGCTGGGATTGAAATACATTTTTTCTTGAAATATAAAAAGCAGCAACCATCTGTACTTTACTTACATATATCTCTTCAATACTTTAAATTGTGAGGAATATTGGAACCATCTCCAATACACAATTCCCATACGAACTGCTGACATTTTAGACCCAAGCATGAAGCATAAATTAGCAGTTAATTCAGCAGTTTGGGAATAAGTCCACCAGTAACAGTTTGTACTCATTACCAAAGGATCAAGTCCTGGGTGTATGAAAAGCAACATATTTTTGTGTGTGAGAACATTTCATTCTGATATGGCTCAGAATTTGCTGGTGTCTTGAACAAGGGCCACTCTTTGTCACTAGCCTCTTGATGTCCTCGTGCATACAGCACCCCTGGCCCAGTGGGAAAGGGTCACACTGCCACCTCCCAGGTCCATCAAGGCAGCCCATTATTCCTACAGCCAGGGCTAAGTCTTCATATATACTTAAAAAAAAATCCCAACCTGCCGCGTTTTCGTAGCCACGCCTGATAGATAGCCCGAAGTTGACAGCTTCCAGGCGAGGGGGGCTAACGCAGCTTCCAAGGGTTCAGACCCGGAGACCGCTGTCAGGGGCGAACCAGGTCCTGTGTCTGCAGAACGGATCACGCCGTGTGACCCCGCTCTACGAGTCCACTAAAGTCCCGAGGGAAGCACCCCTCGGCTGGGTGCCGACACTGTCCGCAGTGCCAGTCACACGCCCAAGCCTGCGTATCAGGCTAGGTAGGATGTGGCTCTCGGTGGGCTGCGATGTGTAGAGAGAGAGAGGGAGACGAAGGAGGGAATCCAACCGGGTTTATCCCATGAAGGGCAGGGGGATCTCCGCACCAGCGCGGGGGGGGGGGGGGGGCAACTTTAATACTCGTACGGTATGGGCGGGAATAACTGGGACAGCCAATACAAACAGACATTACAACACCAACTTCCAATCCTACTACATTAAATGGGAGGAGAGAACACATCAATCAACCGGGAACCAATCATTCGACGCAAAAAGGGGGAAAGTTCTGGAAACTTGGCCAGATGGACAGCTCTAATCCTCCCCTTCAGGGCGTGGGATAGAAACTGAGAACCTCCCAAGAATAAACCATTCTCCCCTTAGGGAGGATAGGATTATACCAATTGTAAAAGTCCACTCTACAGTCCATTCTCTGGGTCATCTCCTGTCTGAGACTCTTCCAACCACTGGATCACAAGGGCCGAGGTGACCACTGGGGTTATCTGGGTCCCCACACCAACCAACCCCTAAAAATTTCACTTACCATGAAAAAAAATAATCTAAACCCCAGACCTGTTCACTACTAATATCTCTCTGCACCATCTGTTACTAAAAAAATGAATGGAAACAGACGATTAATTCTAAACAAAAAAAAATCCTGTTTAGACAGAGGTTCTGAAATGGAGACAGTGAAAATTTCCCTCTCATACCCTCTGTATGTATACCCTCAGTTCATACGGAACTGAGAGAAAATGCTGGCTTCTTTATATCCAACAAATTTTCAGAATGGTTCTTTGGATAATGAAAAGAACTATCACCTTTTACCATGATATGAGGCTGCAAGACACAGACTGCTTGTTGAGAAGTCAGATACATCTGTTTCAGCCATGATTACTTCCTTTCATGTGAACATGTGAATAATAGATTTGTAGAAAGTTTTCTAGCCCAAAGAGTTAGACTAGAAAGTTGGAACAGAAGTAGAACTAAGATCCAAACAGATTTTGTTTTGCTTTCAGAAAGAAAATATGAAAAATCATCAATAAGAACACATGGGATAAAAGATTAGCAATGGACTTTCCTCAAACAGATAAATGCAGTGATGGTACCTTTGGATAACCTTTGTAAAGAAGCTATTAGCCTTTTTCACATTATATTTCCAGTTATAAACCCTGATCAGATTGTCTTGCACTATGGCTTTTTTTTGCTTATTTGTACAGCAAAAGGTGACCTTTTAGTAACTGTATTGGTTTCTTAGATTCACACATAAAACTACAGAGAATTCTGTGTGTGTGTGTGTGGGCAGACCAAGCCCACAAGTGGAATAGCAGCACTGTCTCATGAGAACTGGAGGCCCAAGAAAAGAGCAAGGTACCAGTCCTGGAGTCAGGTGCATCTAGCTGAATGTTTGAGCATTCAGAAGACTAATTAAAGCCACAGGAAAGGAGAAGAAAAGGGCTTCACACAGAATACTGTAGTACTCTGAGAAAAGAAGGAAAGCGGGAAATCTACCAGAAGAGCTGTAAAAACAGGTAGGATTTAGCAGACAAAGAAGAAATAAGAGTTGTTATAGGAAGCACAGAGATGAAAGAGGAAATATGACTGAAGAAACCTCTGGTTTTAACCACAAATAAATTTCTGGAGAAGGGAGCAGCCTTTCCCAGAAGGTATCTAGCCTAAAATATTTTTATCTTTTTTTTTTTTCTTTACAATTCATGGAAGAAACTGTTTCATTACCATATACATGTTTTGGTGGGAGAAGAATTACGTAGTTCCAAAATTTTCAACCAAAAATTATTTTCTCATCATAACAAAGTCTTGGTGAAAGCCCATACAACAATCTAAGCTTTCCCCGAGACCCAAAATATTTTACGTGACTTTGGCTGCATACCTTGGGAATTTGTGTGAGGCTTTACAGTTGCAATAACTAGTACAGATAATTTATTCATGCTAAAAATAAAAATTTGGCACAAAATTAAAAGTACTTTTAAAAGCACAAGTAAAAGGAAAACAGAGATCTGAAAGTTTCTAGCAGTGATTTTCAACTCGGTTTCATAATAGGATTTTTTTCCCCTATTTGCAAGGTGTAAGTCAGCACTTCTTTTGCTCAATATTCTCATTATGTAGAAATTGTGATTATATATTGTATTGGAAGGTTACATTTGAAAAAAATATACTATGCTGATCTGCAAAATTAGTTACCAGTACACTGAGACAATTTTTTTCAGCTTTTTCAGTTCTGGAGAAAATATTCAGTTGAATGAATAAAGACATTTTGGAAAGTAGTTAAATGATATGTCTGTAGATTGACAGTTGACTGTAACAGATGAAGCTGAGTCATCAGTCAATCACGGCTGAAACCAGGAAGTGCAGCTGTAAAGTACATTGATTTCATGTCTATTATGCTGGTAAGAAATTTTCAAGACGTTTTACAATTTCTGATCAAATTTTGAGTCAGTATAGGTCATTTAGTATTATTTAATAATTTTATCTACTATACAATGAAGACTTTGCTGATTGTTAATGCTCCTCTTCATTTTCCTATTTTGTCAATATTTCTCCTCACTAGAAGCCCAGATATTTAAAATACTTTCAACCATAAACTTTTCTGATGGATTTGCTTTAAGAATGATTTGAAATGCATCTGTTATGTTAGATGTAAGTGAACAAATTGTGATTTTCATAAAATATGAGGTTTTTGCTGTCTGTAGAGATGCCTTTCCAAGACTGAGACAGATTTGCTGTGTCTGCCCACACTGTGCATCCACTGTCTTATTCTGGTAAAAATCCCAAATCTAAAAATTTTCAATAAGGTTAGTATTTTGTTAGTGTCATGAATTTTCCTGCCCATCTCACATCAGATACACAATGTCACCTCTAGAATAGGTGTAGGCTGCCTGGCTAACCTCATATTATCATGATAGTCACTTGACAACTAGAGACGCTACCAAATGAAGTTACTCCCATGAACTCTGCTGAGTTTTCCTCCCTAGTTTTTAGAGTGGAAGTTCCAGCTTGTTCCAAAATTATTGCACAGAAATGTTGATATAGCCATTATTTGACATGAATAATGCTTTTCAGCTAACTTCAAAGTGAAAGACAAAAAGAAACACTGCCAATTAAGTAGCAATGCTGCAAAAACTTAGTAGTTTCTCTTACAGCATCCTGCAAAAAAAAGCAACATATTCTTTACATGGAGGTTCCTCTTGGTTTGAGGGAAATAATAATTTTTAAAGTAGATAATGTATCTCGTATTGTAATCACAATTAGATCATCTTATTTAAAAGCTAATTTGTAACTTAGTGAAAATGTTTTCAAGAACAGATGTTGGGAGAATAGAAAGAGTTCAAATTCAAAGTGTACCTATGCTTTTCTGTGTAATTCATCTGCTGTGGGCTGGTAACTATGACTGATTAAGTCTTCTATTTTAACAAAAATACTACAGTTCCTGCCAGCAAAATCTTCTTATGTAAATCCAATAATACACATTATTTTTTTTAATATAATTGCCTCCACTCATGAATAATTACATTTAACAATTTAATTACATGTTCACGAAGAGTCACAATGCAAACCATTTGATTAAAAACCATCAAACCAGGACAAGAAAAAATTACTCTGTTTTCCAGGATTCCAATTCAATAAACACTTAAGAGTCAAGTTTAATACTGTATCTCAAAAATGTTAGCAGTTGGTTTCTGTGAAGGGAACAGAACATTGGAGCCACTTGATATTTAAAGTCTAATTTCTGGTTTTTTTAATTCAAAATATTTTGCATGGCTTTGTTTTAGAGCCCTGGGATAATGTAGCTTGCTGTGTAGGAGGCTACTTTTCACTTGATAAGAGCAACAATGTAACACTCACATATTGCATTGGCCACTTAGTTTTATGTAGTTGCTGTATTCTTTACAAAACTGCCTATCACACGACAGAATGAATAAAGTAGTAAATCTGTACTCTTCTGGTGACCGTGTGGGGAAAATTTAGTGGGTGAAATGGAGAATCCCTTATTCCATGTCTACAATAACTCTCAAGTCCTAATACTGTCTCAACAAGCCTGGATTCTAAAACCTTCAAGAGAACTGGATTAGACAAACTCTTCCTTGTCCTCTGAGTTCTCTTACCAGTTACTGGGGGGAAATACAGAGAACTCTTGTTTTCTACTTGTCCTTTTTTTAATCCAGTCCTGACTGTTTATCCAATTAGCATGCCAGTTAGTATTTGTCAATTTTTTCTGCTATCTTATGTTGCTTAAAAAATATTCACCTGTCTTTGCTTCAACCAAAGAGGACTTCCTGTGTTAAAAGAGCACACTGAGAATTAGAATGTGTATTTAAATTGATACATGATCACCAATATTTTCAATAGCTATTCTAGAAGAAAAGTCTAGAAATGAAAGTGTCTATGACTATGAAAAACACCTTTGTCCTCCTTTTACATTGTGCATTGTGCTACAGTCTTTAAGGAAAGGACTTTATACACCTTTTATCCACTGAAGTCTTCATCATCCACTAAGATGAAGCTGCAGAGGGGAAAGTAAGTATGGATGGATAAGACAAGAGAGAAATGTCTCATAACTATGTAGTAAATACAGTGGAAATTTACACAAATTGAAGATTGACCTCATTATTAATGAAATTGAAGACAGAAGAAGATAAAGTCATAGCAGTTATATTTTCCTCATGTTCTAGCTACCTGAGCTAGCTTTGCTGGTGTGCTGAGTCAATAAACACAGATGAAGGTAAAGAAAGCTTTTTGCGAACAATGGAAGAACTTTACTACAAGTCTTTAAGTCATTCAACCAAGTACATAAAATTAAGACTGAAATTTTGATCTTACCTTTTCTTTATTCAGCACCCATTTACAGAAAGAAAGCAATATTTGCCCCTCATCAATCAGATCCCATTGTGAAGAAAAATAACTTCTGCTGTACAGTACTCAATTATTGCAGCAATGAACCACAGAGTCACACACTGGGTAAAAGGGGTCTCAGAAAATCACCTCTCTCTGTCTCCTGCTGGAAAATCAGTTATCACCAATACTGAATATTCCATACATTACTTCCTCTACTTGAATCTGAGAAAATTCCAAAGCTAACAGCATCTCCAGGTGTCAGATGGAAGCACTGCAGTACACTCACAGTTGGGGGGAAAAAAAATTATTTCAAAACCAAATACAAATCCCCAAAGCCACAATTTGTGACCACGGCCCCTGTTTAGAACAGGGTTCACTATGAAGAATAGATTGCTATGTCACAGTTCACAACTATCCTTCACTAGCTGCTGTTAGCCTGTTACTAGCTGACTATTAGACCCCTCCTTCGTTCCTCTTTTCTTCTTGAGTAAACTTGAACATCTCTTCACTCTCCCTTGAAAGCACTCTTACTAGATCTCTGATAGCTTCTCCAAATCCCTCTCTATTTAGAGTCCCTGACTACAGGAAGTACTTCAGTAACTCACAATTTATGATGAAAATAACTGTTTCCATTGATCTGCTGGCCACAGCTCTCCTAATGTAGCTCAGTATGCAACTTGTTTTTCTCATGATGAAAGTGTGCTGTTAGCTCATATTCAACCAGATGTCCATCAAAATCTCCAGGTGCTTTTCAGTAGAATTGCCAGTTAGCTATTAAGTTAGTTAGTTATCTCTGCCTGACCCAGCACCATGCATTTCTCCTCAGTGAATTTCACAAGGTTAGCCCAATCCTCCTGTCGCTTACATCACATGAATTGCTGACATTTGTCTTGCCCCAAAAATCAAAATGCCCCCTGGATGTGCTTTGCTCGTTTTGGAATACATATAGTCTTACTTTTATTTCATTCTTTGAATCCCAAAAGGTATTTATCAAGCAAGCTGAGTCTGAATTAAAAAACTGAATATTTAAAAGTTATTAATTATTTAGCACTGTATTTTATGCTATTTCTAAATTATTTCAAATTTAAAAGACTGAATGAACATCAGACTAATAAGTAGTGAATCAATTTTCCTGCAGTGTTAAAGTCAAAAAGCCGTTTAATTCTTCAAAAACTTACACATGCATTGGCAGCAATCCATACTTCACATGTGCATTTAAACTAGCAACTCTTAATTATGAATAATTATTTTTCATTCTTAAAAATGAAATTTGTATCTTCAAGGATAATTCTGGGATCTCCAAACTTTCTTCTTTCAGTAAATAGGACCTTAGGAACTGGAACACTCTCACAGCACCAGTTTGATCTCAAAATGGACTCGTTTTGCAGCAGTCGTTTTACATACACAGAGCAAAGGCAGCAAGCCTTCATTTCATAAAATGGAAATTTTGGGATATTATTTTATAAAATTTTAAAAAATGTTGACTTCTCACCTACATTGTTCTACAATGTTTTTGGTAACTCAAGAAGCTGTTCTAGATAGCTTTACTTGTTCCTATTGCAAATGACAGAGGATAAAAAAAATACTATTTCAACATGAAAATAATTTGCTTTACTTGCTGTTATTTAAAAGTTAGTTTAATTTAAAACATTTTCACTAGTCTGTGTATATTAATGAACAAAGAAAGGCATCTTGAAAATGTGATTAATTTCACATGCCTTAAAGGTCAGTTTTGGACAAAACCTTAGAGGTGCCCTTCTCTTTTCAATACTCACAAAAGAAATTTGGATGGTTATTAACAAAGATGCTTGGCTTTTAAATGACTGGGTTGGGAGATGAATCACAACCCAGCTGATTAATTGTTAGGATGTAGCTGTATTAATTTAACTTCTTTTGCTTTCTCAGTCCTTTTCTCCATGCTTCTAATCTTAAAAACACAATGTTTTTTGCCAAAGAAATTACTTAAGAACCACACAAAAAGGATAGAAATTTAATTTGGCATTATGACTATCAAGGCTTATTTTCATTTTTAACCAATACTTTTAAGCTCTTTTCTTTATTGTGGAATATTGAATTGCAGAATGTGTATTCTACACTTGTCTTGTTACACATAAATTCCAACACATAGTGTTACTTCTTGCTGTAAGCACCTTTTTGTCACACAACTCGTTATGCAGTGGAGGATTATCTTTACCATTTTCCAAGGAATCATTGTGTTGGCCAGATTATCACCCATTTTTAAATTCTCATTACACCTGGTTTTATCATGCCTTGAAATGAGGGATTGGGAATGGGGTATTGGTTTTTTTGGTTCTTTACCAGGCATGGGAAGAAAGGGGAATTGGCCTACGAAGTGTCTGGCTTTGCTCAAGGTCTAAAATGCCACAGCATCATGGGAAAGACTAATACTGTACTAGAGACTGGACCTATCCCAGATGAATTATCATAAAGTTTGCTCTTTCTCATAGAGACATCATATTCTGCTGGATAAATCAGCAGAATATGTCCCATTACAGCTGTCATCTTGAGGACAACATATTTAGTGGCAGTCCTTGTATTGCCCTGTGTCTGATGTTCCCTTTGGGACATTCTATTTTGTGATAAAGAATCCACATTTCTAATAATCTTATTTTGTGACGTTGAATGCTATTTCCATACAACCTTGAAAATACTCTTTTCAGCAGTTCAGATCTAGCTTCCCTTGATAAGTAACACTTCTTCAGTAGATGTTTTATTTCAGAGAGCTGCCATATCATATGTTTAGCAATAATCAGTACTAAGTATGTCTACCCCATGCATTTACTTTCTCGTCAGTAGGTCAATAACATATTTCAAAGTTCAACAACAGTATTTCTTATTATCATTGCTTACTATGAGTCACTGTAATACCTAGGAGCCTTCAAAGTGAACTAGGGCTTAGTACTATTAGCTGTGAGCCAAGAATATTCCAGCCACAGACAGGCTCTTATATTCAAATAATTCCAGTTAACCAATCAATTAATCAGTATCAGTAGGGAAAATTTATTAAAGTTGGTATTTGTGTCTTCACTATCTCTTCTCTTTTTTTTCTTTCTTTATTTTCTTTTTTTTTTTTTTGGAAAATACAGCCTTTTATAAACCACTTTTATGTACACCTTGAAATTCCACAGAAAATCTTTGGGTTCCCAAACTTTTCTGATTAAACTGAGCATAATTTAGAATTATGTATTTCTGCAACCTCTCATAAGCAGAAAATACACTATTATGATTATGTTCCCAGCCCAAAAATATGTATTAATGATTCACTCTAATAAGAGCAACATTTTAGGAAACACCATTTAGTGTCAGAACAGTAGAATCATCTGAGTGATGTATAAGTGACAAGAAAAAGTATTTTATTAAAAGGTTTGAAGAGACATTATGCCATATTCTATCTTGAGATTGTTATAGGGCTTAATCAGAACAGCATCAGAGCAGATGGAAATGATAGATGTGTGTGAGCTGTTGTAATACAGAGGACAATATTTGTTGTATGCACAGATCCTGGAGAAAATTTGGAGTTATTTAATGAACCAGCAAAGCATAAAGAACTTTTTTCTTCAAATTATTGCATCACTGAACAACCACCTGCAGTAGTTTACTGATGAAAGAGAGAGAAAAAAACCAATAGCAGAGAGCAGACTGATCAGAAGCAATTGCAAATACAAGTAATTCTGTGATTTAGAAATTGGAAAGCATAGTATTGAAATGCATTTCAAAATAACAACCTGCTACATAATAAATTAATTTCCATTTTAGGACTACTTTAGAATGTGAAAGCAATATAAAGCAGATTGCAAAGAACTCCAGCAAGAAACAAGACACATAAAACTAAAATGAGTGAACTTTATGTAGCTCTGTTATGCAACTGAAAAGCCACGACAGAATGAGCAAGTAGGACAGAAATAGCATGAGGGTACATCAATACCTTTACTAAAAATATAGTAATAAATAGCAAAAATAGTCATAAATTTAGCAGTACTACCAGTCCTTAGTAGCCAGTAGTGAAAGAAGAAACCCTCATACCTAGGCATCTAGTCCAAACTAATGTTTTTCCTAAAATAATAAATAACTGAAGGAGTCTTCATATTGTCTTCGAATTTCTACCTAAGACACCAAGCATATTTGGCTCTGGAAACAGGTATTTGTAAACTCAAAGGAGGACAAGTGAAAAGCAAATACGTGTAGTGTCCAATCTTCTGGTTTGCATCTATGCAACTCCTCTAATGTTATGGCTGATATGCACCCTTATCAAGTCACAAACTTGCTTTAAATTTCCTTGCTTTTGTTGATTTGTCTCAGTCATAAAGCTATTTAAATGTGCATTTCCATTACTAAATTAAAAAAAAAAAAACCAGAATTCTGCTTATCTCTTTGACAACAATCATTGATGGTTCTCATTTACTTCTTAGAAGATATTTGTTATCTATCTGATAGCTATTTGATGTTGCTTTTATTGAAACTTACTGACAGGAAAATATAAAATTGTTCTACATGTTTACGCAAACCATACATCTTATAATTTATCAGGATCCTTAAGAAATTTAGTGAACAGCTTCCTAACATTTTTGATTCTTAACAGTGAATAAAAATTATGAAGGCATGATTTCAGATCAATGTTATGATGGATGTTTGCCAGATGATGGATAAAACACACTAGGAGTATTAAAAGTAGCATAAAAAAAAAAAAAAAAGGCTATACAATACAAAGATATTTTCCATGTGAAGAAGCTACAGCTATAAAACTGAGTATTGGAACATATATAAAAAATATAAGGGGAGAAAAAGGGACAAATTCAAACCTACTATTCAGCTCTCAAACAATTTTTGAAAGCTTTCATCAACTTTGGCTAAATTACTAGTCTAGAAATTTAAATGTATACCATACCGGGCCAATTTCTGAAGCACTGTGATGTCATTAGTAGAAATATTTACAAATTAACTTCTTTTGGAACTTCTTTGAAAATTTTCCAGTTACACTGAAGTAAGTTAATGCATCTGCCCTACTCCCTTAAATGACTCATATGCCCACAGGAATGTTAGTAGCTACTAATAGTAGTCAACTATCAATTAACGTTTAATAGTTAATAACTATTAATTACATTTTAGACAAGACCGAGGTGAAATTCAGGGGTGCATGGGCATTGGGTCAGGCTGAGACAGAGTTAGCTCTCCTCAAAGCAGCCCTCACAGCACTGTGCTTTGCAGTGGTACCTAGGAAGGTGCTGATAACACACCTGTGTTTCGGCACTGCTGGGCACTGCTGGCACAGCATCACTGCTGGCACTCCAGCACACCCTCCCTGCATCAGTAGGGTGGTGTGCCAGCTGGGGATGGGCAATACCAAGGACGGTGACCAAAGGGTTATTCAATACTGTATAGGATCTGGCCTGCAGTAAAAGCTAAGAGAAAGGACAAAGAAAAGGGCCATTACTATTCACATTTGTCTTCTGAAGGAACCTCTACGAGTATTGAAGCCCCGCTTTCTAAGAAGTGGCTGAACATCATGGAAATAGAGAATAAAATACACTTTTTTTCCTTTGCTTCCACACAGTCTTTGCTTTTGCTTTATGCATATGCTTTTATTTTGAGGTTTTCCATCTTATTTTCTGCCCCCAATGTCCTGCTGAGGGGAAGTGATTGAGCCATTTGGTGGGCACCTGGCATCCAGCTGTGGCCAACCCATCACAGCATGTTAGTAAAAGTAACAAGTGTTCCAGGGCCCCTGCAGAATCTCCATGGCTGGCACAACAGCTCTCCCATCAGACAGAAGGATTCATATTAACTGATAACTGCTGTCACTCAATATGCGTAGTGCTGCACCCCATATTTCGACTTCCCTTTGCACATTCCTATAGCCATCACAATAAACAAGGCTCAGTCAGCAGCTTAGCCCAGTGATCACTATGATAGCTTGTTTATCCTGTTGTCCCTCAAACACTTTCCACACAGCCCATTATGAGCCACGCTCTGCCTCAGGCATTTGAAAACACAAGAGGGGGAGGGGATGTGGGGTGTTAATGGCATCCTCTCGAGTGCACACTGGCTAATTGCCACACTGCTGTTAGGACACCTGGCTACAAGTACAAGAGGAAATAGGTATGCTTCGATTGCTGCTTCTTGCATTATTGTTTTGCATTAGTTTTTGTAGATTATAAATAGAAAGTTTAAACTCTCATGGTGTTCCTGTTTATTAATCAAGCTTTAATATTCTAAAATATTTCTTCGTAATGAAGGAATAGAAGTATTAAATTAATTCTGACCATTGTGACATGTAAATCATTTGTAGTAATATCCTCTTATTGCAAATATATATATATATATATATAGTATATATGTCTATTCCATAAAGTTTGAATAAATCTTCCAATGACCGAAGACTTCCTGAGTTAAAGTTTAGGAATTTATTCCATTAATATATTCAATTGCTTTTTTGACCCATGTAAACTCAATCAAAACAACAGGCTTTGATGAGGATTTCCATAGTTTAACTACACATTTCAGGGAAAGGTGTTTCTCTCGATCTGTTACAGAACTACTCCCTTCTTCTGACCAGTGCTTTTTCATTGCTCTGAAGAAGATATTGAGCAGCTGTTATCCACCCATATTCTTCATAATCTTTCTCATATTTCCCAGCTGTTCTTCTTTTCTAAGCTGAATATCCCTAGTCTTTGTCCAGTTGCTCAGATTTTCTTGCTTTTCATCATGTTTGCTACCTTTTTCTGCAGCTTTTTCAACTACACTTTTTTTTGAAATCAAGAGAAATCAGAGCAGCTAACATTCAAAACATGGCCATTACATAGCTATTAATAATGGCATAAAGCTTCCCTTTCTGTTCCTTACATTTTTCATCATAACTCTGGATATAATTTTCTTTTTTGGCTGCTAAACAATGCTGAAATAATATTTTCAGGGAGCTATTAAAACATCAAGAATTTGTTTCTGAATGGAATTTAGTTGTTCAGAGCCATAAAGTTTGGGTTCTGGGGAGGTTTTTTTGTCCCATGTCTTAACCTCATATTTATCTGTTTTTATTTAAATCTCTTGTCCTGTTAAATATTCAGCACACTGAGCTTCTTTCCCAGGTGTTTCTGTCGGTACATTTGAAATGGAGTATCACCACCATGTCTGTTATTCACCACAATCTACAAGTCCTCTCCTAACAGCTGTCTGCAGAGCTGCCCACCTATTTACACAGTCTGTTTCTTCTTTCAAAATACTTTGTACTTGACTACACTGAATTTCAACTGGATTTGATTTCAGCTGTCCCACTAAGCCTTTTGACCCCTCCTCAGATTGTCATCAAAGTTCTTCCTATTTCACCATTTAAATCAAGATCTCGACACAACTTCATTTAATTCACCCTTCTTGACATTATATATTTTCTATTTTCTGAAAATACATTTAAACCAGATAGATTCTCATTTTATACTAATTTAATCCAAACCACATTAACTGGTTTGCTTGCAAGTCTCTTAGGGAACAGTAGCATGAACTTTCCTGTAGTTTTCCTTAACACTAGCCCAGTTATCCTGGGAAGAGCATCACATTGGTTGGATATAATTTTTCCTGGTCCAAAAAAGCCTGTCAAGAATTTCTTTTCAACTTAATTGTCTGCTAAGTGTATATAAATTGACTGTGTGATAAATCACTGATTAACCTTCTCAGCATGAAGACTAAGGCTCAAATATGCAGCTAAGCTTTAAAGGTTTTTGTTCTTCTTCAAAGCCAGACTTTTGTGTCTTTCAGACCTTTCAAGCTATCACAAGCCACAGGCTAAACACTTTAGTTTTAAATTCTGACAGAAAATACATCATATCATCTAAAAGATAGAAATAGCAAAAGGTCCTTCTGCCTCACTAAACTGGACAGTAAATTAATACCCAGGGCCAAATCCAGACATGGGTAGGGTTCAGAAATTGATTCACAAATAGATCAAACATCTGTTTCAATGTTATAAGCAAAACAGCTGACTGAGAGCACTGACTGAGAGATTTGAGTTATCTGATTTTACTTTCTGTATGTCTGCCCAAGCTCTCAAATCACACTTGTGGACTCACTGCAAAGGCAAGAGCTGTTACCAAAGATCAGCTGAAATGAGCTATGAAGATGAATGCAGTACTTCAACCCGCTTTTCCCTAAACCTTAAAGGATGGAGCCTTGTTTGTCCTTATTATTTCCCTTGATCTATCTCATTGTATGAAAATAAAGATTCACCCAATTACTTAGGTAATTTTTTAGACATGTTCAGCTAAAGCTACTAGGAAGTACGGCTGTCAACAGTCTCAAACTGGTTGTTAGTGACAGAGCTGCTTTTCTCTTAGGACTGAAACAGCAATTTTCATTCTCAGTGGTAGAATGAGAGACTTCAAATTTCAGGACTTTTTTGGCACACCCCATGTACATAAACCTACCATCAACCACTGGTGTATTTGCCTGCAATACAGTGTTACCTAAGCCTGGTCATTTAGGAAATACCAGTGCTTGGTTTCAGAACACTGCTCTCAGTGAGCAGAAAGTTTGAAATCAGACCGTACTTGCAAGCTAAATTAATAGAAAGAAAAGTTACTTGGTTGGTCTTACACTTTTCTGCTCCCCCTCAGGCACTGCTATTGACTATGTAATATTTAATAACTAATTAGTGAACTGCATTCAAAATGCAACAGGCCATGTACATTTCAATAATATCTCTCCAGTATTTATTGCTACAAAAAACAAACAAACAACTATTTATTTCTAAACTACTTTGATACTCTGTGAGTCAACCTGAAAACAAACAGTTCCATTATTTCTTTGCTGGGCTAATTCTGTTTATGTTCATATTGCTCCTAAACTAGCTAAACACCAGCCAGGACGATGGAGGATGAGGTAGAAAAAGGAATGGGAACTTTACCATGAGGAACCTCATCATAAGTCAGTTGAGGATCTTTCTCAGTTTGCCACTACACTAGTTTGACCACACCATCATCTACTAAAGCAGCATTTCTTTCAAATGCTCCAGAAGTTTCATTTCAAAAATAATCTACCCAATGGAGAGTTAAATCAGGGAAAACTGAAAGAACATGACACAGTTTTCATATGATGAAGCAAGACACTCTAAAATTATGCCAAAATATAACATAGCTTTTAGAAAACATTTCAGACAAAACAGAGTACTAAAATGGTACAACCCAAGACCTGCTTGTGAAATGAAGTTGCTCACACCAAATGAGAACAGAACAGAAATAAATTAAACAGCTATTCAGGTCCCAGGTTTGTGTCTGCTTATGCCACAGATTAGCACTAATGATAGGGTTTAATACTCAATTTTTAGATCAATATCTGACTAGCCAAGTGTTCATTAAGTTGTCACTTCCAGCTCTACCAGTTCACCAAATCACTGCAGTAATAGTGTATATGATATATTAGAAAGAAAAATATTTTTCCCCCACATGTTGCATATAATCTCCCTATGTATTTTTTTTTTTTTTTTTCCCAGTAGAAAAAGCAGATCTTCCCTCTTGGAACAGGGTGAGCTTTGCAACATGTTTCACCATATATTAGGACTCATAGATTGTTTTGTTCTGTGTCTATGGACATGAAGATGGAATTAAAATATTGCCATTGGTCTAAGTCCTAACCACTGTGTCTTTGCAATTTAAACATTTAATGCATATCATTACAAAATGGTGACTAGCTTGGTGATTTCACAAAACCCCCTATTTGTACTTAGGGCAGGACAATGTCAGAAACAATCTTCTTGCTTCAACTGGTAGTATTGTAATTCTGAAATTTCATCCTATTCTAAACAGAACACTAATGCAGAAATTTCAAGTGACACAAAATTTTAAGAGGCATGCATTGTAGGTTAATTGAAATGTATTTGGTATTAAAAACCTGAAAGGTTTTTCTTATTTGTTTGGGATTATTTTTTTGTATGAGCCTGTGGAAGCCTTATGATATAAAAATCCAAAACCAGAAATCTCCTCTGAAACAAAAATTTTGCACATTTCTTCCTAAAGACAAAATGAATTTGTTTTCAGTTTGAAGATCTTCATGGAATTTGGTGCTATACATTTCTGTAAAAAGTTTTAATTTTCAGGACACCCTGGGAAACATCCAGCTAACATTATTGAAATAGAGAAATGCTTGTCTTACCTTTGGTAACAGCCATGAAAACAAGCATTACATCATTTCAAAATGTGTATATGTGTGTATGTAGAAAGTTTTTATGTGCACATATAAGCGATAGTATTTTTCTCTAAAAACAGACCTGCATTAATCAAAATAATTCATATTTCTAACTCCATAACCTCGATATTTCTAGCACTCACTTCCTGTGAATAACTGGTTATGAACGATGAAATTACCTCCCCAAGCCTTGATGATTTTTTGCATTGATGACAAAAACAAAGTCAGCTAAGAGACGCCTTGTGTGTCAAGCAACACAGACTGTGATCTTTGAGAAAAACTCTTGTATCTCATACACCCACTGAAAGCAAGAATTAGCAAATGCTACCTACTGCCAAACAATTTCCCTAAAGCGCTTCTATCCACACTGTACTTTTTTCTATTAGCCATGAAAAGTCTTGCTGCAAATCCTCACTCAGAAAGACTAACTAGCTGTGTTTGGAGGTAGAAATATTCCTAGTGACCTGCTCATCTTCAAGGTTGCACAGTCTACTTCAGATTCTGGCTTCAAAGTTAAAATACTTATTTTCATTTCCACTCTATAAATACTCCCACTCACCTTAATCCTTTTAAATATTTTGAATTCTACTCTCTTACAAGCTCCTAAATAATACTTGGCCCAACAAAACTAATAATTATATTTGGCTTAGAAATTCTTCACCTAAAATTGTTATAAGCCCTGCCTCAAACTAATGCACTGAAAAATGTGACCCATATACATTTTGTGTGTATTTCAAATTAACTTGTACATACTCTCATCTCCCTGAATAAATCAGCAAGTAGTCCCAACTGTAAGAAGTACAATCCTGAAGTGTTTATAAGAGATTTCTGAAGAAGAAGAAACAACAGGTAAAAACCAATGGAACTGTGGAAGACCTTCAATTACTAATACTATTTTGTTTTTTTAAAGCTGATGTGGGTTTGAGCTCTCACAAAAGGAAAAAGAAGAATAGTCATGCAATGCATCAACCTCTTACAAAAAGGAGACCAAAATATTACATCAATTATAATAAAGGTTAAAATCTTAACTAGAACAGTTATTAAACAAGAAAGAGTCACCCTTCTGAAAGGCAGTGTGCAGTAGCTTCTAGATTAGTGTTGTGAGACTTGGAGATGGAAACTGATGGATACATCACATCATATTCAGCAGATGCTAGCACCAGCCTCCCTGTTCTTTAAAGACAGCTGAGACTGGAATACATTTCCTATTATTAATACAGCGTAACGAGGAAATTTCTCTGGCTTACAGATGAAAATGAATCACTGGTTGTAAAATCAAGTTACACATTTGTACAAGATCATTTGTATTTCACTGTTGGTCTGTTTTTTCTCCCCAGTATATCACCAACTCTTATGATGTTCTATTCATATGTACTCAGCAAACACTGAAGTGTACATGGTGGGGAATCATCTACAGACCAGAGAAATATACCCTTCTAATACCAAAATGGAAACTCGGGCTTTAGCATAGCCTGATACTATCTTAGAACAAGAAAATAAAATCTTGGGAAAAGTTTTGTATTACACTGATTTTTCAAACTGTAAACAATCAAGAGGAAATTAGATTCTATAGCAGAGTTATGGTGTTCTCCAAGCATTATATTTAAATATTATTCAAATTTTTCTTATTAGTTTGTTTGCCTTTTTAACGGTATTTTTTTAAAATTAACATTATCAGAAATATTATAGAAAAGCACAATTTTTTTTGAAACTAGAGAGAGGTTTTCATTGTAGTTTCCACAGTAGATTTTTCATTCTCCTTGTCAAAATTCATTTTTTATTTAAAATCCACATGCAATCTTGTCATTTCAATAAAAAGTACTACGAGCTATATAAACACAGGAAGGATTTTGGGCTATAAATATTGATTTCACCTGAAATTACTTTTGGTAAGGCAGCTGGTATAAAAGATCATTTTTTCTTAAGGCAAATTTTTTTCATTAGAATCTCACTTTTTTTACTCAAAAAAGCCTCTGCTGAAACACTAATCAGATATCACCAGTTCTCTGATCTGGTGTCTTTTTTTTTCTACTGTGACAAAATCAAGGGAGAGTGATTTTTTCATACAAGAAGTTTCAGTAAGTCTTTCAGTTCCATTAATAAAAATGTTTCTCTTTAAGTAGCAGTTTGATGAAATTGGATGGAAATTATGCCACAATGAACAATATGCAAAAGGCTGTTTCAGCTATTTTGCTAAAATATGTAACAAATATATTCCAGACTGTGCTGGGGTGACAAGAAAAGATGGAAAATATCTATTGTAGTACATAATATCTGACAAAGTGGATTAAGAAATAATTTGTCACTAGTCAAATTCCTAGTATATTTTTTGCTTGAAATTTAAAGACAACAGCCTTAGTTACCTGTATTTAAAAATGAAGTTACTTTTCATCCCTGAAAAACCATCCAATTTTTGGTAACTGCACATACATACAATACAAATGTAACTTTCCGCTGCTATATATTTTTCCTGTTACCTGGTATTTTGCCTTTTTCGTTTCCATTACACTTTTCTTCAATGATATTTTATTGAACACGCAATCAATGAAATGGTTTTCATATAGCACACCCCTTCTCCCCCTCTCTCTACACACAAGCTCAGAAGGCTTAAAGGCAGCAAGTTGTAGACAACGCAAACACTTTGCTGAAGAATAATAAAGTCTCATACCGTCTCCTTTGCTGTTTAATATCAATTGGCTTGTTAATAGCATAAGGTGATCCGTGAGTGCAAGCATCCTGGAATCTGGCCTCTTTCCCCAGAGCCAGGTGATCACAGCTAGGTGGTAAACTCATTTTATCCCAACAGAAGCAGCACAAGACTAACAGCCCAAAGGATGCATTCCTGGGAAAACTGGAAACAAAATGTTACATAGTCAATGTTATTGAATCATGCTGCTCCAAAGGAGCCAAGCAGTCCTGTGCCTGGAAAGCAATAACTCCTCATCTCAGCTGCGTCTGCCACCCTCATGGATGCAGGAAGTTGGCTGTTTATTTCCACCCAGACACACTCCAACGAATTACTGATTATGCAGGTAAAGCAGAGAGTCACTCAGGAACAGTTTCCCTCACCCTTGGGCACTAAATTTTTCCCTAATAATTTGTCTTTCTTTCTTTCTTTCTTTTTTTCCTTTTTCCTTTTTTTTTTTTTTTTCTCCTGTGGTGACAGACCATAAGCACAGTCTAGTCAGTTAAGACTAATATCTGAAAAAGCCACAGACTGAATTCACTTTGAAGCAGCAGGTGGGCCAGAAGAGATGGTTTTGCATATATCAAAAGATCACAGTGGGAGGAGGTGGATCTACCCACTGGTACACTTTAAAAGGTCAAATAACTTCTACGATTCACTATGTGAACGCAGACTGATTAGATTTGCTCTGCAAATTATTTCATAATCTTACCTCTATAAAGAAAAAATGAAGATAATATAATTTATTATGTATTTTATGAAGTTTTATATTCTGAACTATGCTTCATATTGCATAGCAAAGCATTCTCCACTTACACAAAGTAACAAAATGTGAATAACCCCATCTAAGAACCTACTCTATCTTTGAAAAACTGCAATATATAAAATTGTTTTCTCATATCTATAACACATTTTACACAATTCAACAACTCAAAATTATCCATGGAACTGCCTTTATGGAACTCAATCTACTTGGCCTCCATTATCTCAGCTCTCTGTGCAATGCTCTTAGAGGTCCCAACTACAAGAAACCCCATAAAAGTAGTACTACAGTGCTACTTTCAGACACAATCAAATTATGAAGTGCATTTTACACTACAGCATGAGAATCTGAGGGATAGAATGAGATTTATGTTCAGCACAGAAAGAAGATCCATCATGGAGAACTGGAAAACTAAGGGTATTTCGTGTGTATCATATAAAAGTATTATAAGCACCTCAATCTATCTGTCTGGTATTAATCCTCTTGAATTGCCAGCATTAAATTAAAGGAGGCTGCAAAGGTAGAAACCTAACAGAAAACAGAACAGAAAAAAGATAAGCCTCCTTGTGAGAACAATGAACCAGGGTGTGTTCCCAAAAGGGGAATGAATACCCTGTGCCTGCCTCGAGAGAGAGGGGCAACATTTACCTTTCCCAGACCGCAGAGCACTAGAGAAGGAAAAACAAGCAAATGGCAAGAATGTGCCCACGATACCTCAGTGGAAGCAGACAGGTAACAGAGGTATCTGACAGAGTGGGAAGCAGGACGCCTTGCCTTGGAACCACTAAAATGAAGTGGAATCAGGGGTTCAAAAGTTCAGATGCATCAGGCAGGGGCTCTGGCCTGCAATAACCATGCAGCTGCTCCGTGTGCTGCCACCCTCAGTGCCTGGCTGGAAACAGAAGCAATTTGTCATGAGCCCTTGGCAGGTGTCAAAGACCTCATAGGACTTCATGCTGTGTGCTTCCTTTGCATCTGATAAGAGCACATAAATGTAACACATAAGACTTTTCATAGGTGGTTCTTAAATCTCTTTGTGTCCTGAAACAGTTTTGTCTGCACAACTGGAGTATAATTTTGCATGCACAGCTATTATAAGATTGAATTCCAAGTGAACTTTTTATTGCACTAACAGCCACTATAGAAGCCAAATAGAAGTCCATACCCTTGAAAAGATGTAAATGTGACAGTTGAGAGCTGAAAATCTGCACTAGTCTTTTAAATGTGACATTAATATAAGGCTACATCTGGTTCTACTTATGGTATAAAATACCAGCAGTTAAAAAACCCTTTAGAAACTACTTCAGCTTTGTACAACAGAAGGCTAAAATAAATAAGTGTATCTAACCTAAGCCTCAAGTAGCCATTCTCAAACATGAAAGTACAGTTATGAAAAAAAATTCCCAAACTAAAAAGCAAGCAACCCAAATACCCTGCCTACCTGCCTGTTATATCTTTACTTTACTTAAGAAAGAAAAAGAAGAAAAATGTAAGGAAAGTAAGAAAATCTAAAAATCATTTAAGAAAAATCAGATCAGAGTAAAATCAAAAGGTTTTTTCTCAGTTGTGGCTTGTTTATTGGGTTCTTGTTTGGTTGGTTTTTTGCTTGTTTGTTTATATTTGGGGTTTATTTAAGTGCAACTAAAGATGGTTGTAAACCAGTCTTTTTATATAGGGAACAGTTTCTTCCCTGTTAATAAAGTGGAATAGTTTCTTTCCGTTTCATAATGGGTACATACACACAACTGGAAATATTTGTTCTAGGTACAAAATTGATTTAATTTATGCATTGAAGATTCTTTAACAAAGAAGGAATTAAAGTGGGCACAACATCACTTCAGGTGCCATGTTGTGTTAGTAAATTCTCCATTGCAGTGCTGATGCCTTCACCCCAGCCACCAGGTTGCCCTCAGCAGCACTGGACTGGAAGAGCTGGGAGGCTCCAATCTTCCTCGCAGTCATCTATTTGACTTCAGAGGTCATGAAAATTTACTGGGAAATATATGGCAAACAATATCTTCCCATCTCACAGTCTGTCATCACATGTAGGATGGAATATCATATCAACTGCAAAGCACTTTCTAGAAATCTGAACAGCCCATTGGACATGACTGTTTTTATCTAATTTGAGCAGATTCAAAGTATGGAGCTATAATAACTTGGAAGTCTCGCTAACACCAGATATGCTCCATGGAACTTGTCTTTTACCTGAGAGTTCTTTTGTTCCTCAGAGAAAGATGAATTTATGAAAACTATACACTAAAAGCATCTTCAGCTTTAACAGCTTTGTAAAGTATGCAGCCAGAAAAAGTGAACTTACTTTAACATAATGTTTCCAAAATAATTTGTGTGCAGGTAATTAGACCATATTCAAATTCGTCTCAAGGGACATTTCAATGGGACAGTTTAGCATTGGGATATATCAAGGCATTTTGAAATGGGATTAACTTTTATGGAAGTTTTGCACAAAAATTAAAATCATTTAATTTTGATATATTACGAACAATCTAAATTTTTTCCATTAAGATATGGTCAACAGTATTCAAAATACAATATTTAAAAATTCTGTCAAATCAACGCGAAATAAATATCTGCAATTTTTCAATCTGATGTAATAAAGTTGGTGTAGAACTAAGCCATCTGAGATCAACATCCATGTGTGCTTGGATATTGATATTTTGGACTGACATACAAATTAATTCAAATATCTTAAAACACTTGACAAAAATGAAATTAAACTTAACCATAGCTCGTGCCCATAACATAATTGAGGATTCCAGTATTACTCAAACATCTTCCTACTTACTTGTCTTATAAAAAGGTTTCCTACACTTTTTTTGAATGTTTAATTTAACAAAAACTACATTTTAATCACCCTTTATTCATATGCCCAAATCCCAGTGAAATGTAGAATACTAACCTTGTGTCTTCTAAGGAATTACATTCATTTTGGCCTGTGGTATATGGGTTAGGGTTAGGGTATGCCAATTTTATGTAGCAAGTTTCAGCAATGTTTGTGAAACTTTTAAAACTTAGTTTGGTTTTTGTTTGACACCAGGAAATAACAAGATACTAAAGAATAATTAGCAAAATCTTCTCTTGCTGTATGAGAAAAATGACATAAGATTTTCACTCCTATTACTCCTATTCCTACAATTAGATTGCACAATTTTGACTAGATGGCCTCAGCCAATGTCATGGGCTTCACTAGGCTACAGAACATTTTAAGGAAAAGGCAGGTCTTCCTCACTTCAGAGCTCAAATATATGAAAATATTTTTCTTCATCTGTATTGTGTCAGTTCCTCTCTACTAACTAGACCTTTTTCCTTGTGACAAGAATTTCTTCCCAGAAATATTCTGACTGATGAAGAATTGACAGATGACAAGAAAATGGTTAGACAATGTGACAAATTTTTTCTGATGAAGATACGGTCTGTCCAGAATACAGTAATAACTAAGACCCTAATACATAGATTAATAGATTGGACAAAGCTCCCCTACCCCTAATTATTTTGAAGAGTTTCCATTTATAGATATTCATTTATCTAAATAACTAATTTAAATATTGCTGTTGAATATTCCCTGACTGCTGAATATGGGCAATTATTTAACTCCTAATTGAAAGGCAAAAGAAATATAGGAATACAGATGCTATTTCAACACATTTGTTCTTGACTGATGAATATTTGATTGTCCTTCCCATTTCTTAGAGAATGAATTTCCTATTAAAAGTAACTCTAATTTACTTTTATAGACTATTGCTTGAATTGTCCAAAACTATTTACACGGGTTTTTTATAAAGTACTAAGTGTACTCTGATGGATAGTAATCTGAGAAGGTATGCTGTATGTCCTACAAAGTGCCAGCCAAAAAAACCACACAAACAAAAAATTCATAACACATGGGTCATACAATAAAGTTGTAAATAAGAACCAGCTTTCACTTACACCACTGCACAGATTGTATAGACATATTGTGAGTCTGCCTGTTACACATGCAAATAATAAAAATGGTTTTACATAGTACATATCAAATATTTACTGGAAAAGACCCCCAGTTCAAATGAGTGAGACAAATAATGGCATACAATTGGCTTCAATTTTTAATGTTTAAATTTGTCTTTCAAAGATGAATCTGGTTTTAACATATGTTCTTTTAACTCTGCCAATACACTTTTGCTATTGAAATGTAGGACTACATGCTGCTGCCCTTGAAGACACTTTTTGTCCAATTGAGTCCTACACATATTTGCTTTCCTTTATCTCAGTAAATAACCCAGGGAATCTTTAATGAAGGCCTTCTATTCACTCCCTCACATATCATTAAACCATTAGAATAGCTGCAGTGTGTCCATTCAGCTCAGCACCCCATTTGCAACACTGGCCCAGAAGCCTGCCCTTTCTTTGTCATGCATCTCAACAACAAAACCAGAAAGGTTTGAAAAATTGAATTTCAACTATCTCATTGCAAGGAAATCATATTCTTCTGACAGAAAAATTATTTAAGGGCATAAAATAGATGATGAACAGAAGCAATTAAAAAATCAGGAGTTCTCATTAAATTCAGTCTGCAAGCATAGATAGTGTCACTGTATGTGATGTTACTCATTAAAAGACATTAATGAGATACTGCAGTAGTTACACAGCAGAACAATTCTGTTTATTCCTCTCTCCAAATGAACATCTTCCTTGAACATTAGATGCTACTACTATATTTAGAACATCAAGTTAGTATTGCCAGTGTTGTTTATTGGATAGGCAAAATAAAGGTACTTTAGAAATGTTAGGTGCCGGTAATGCATTACTTCTGTGGCATACTAACAACAAATTTGTCTATTTAGGATTAAATTTTATATTTTGTATATTTGTATGGGTTAGTCAAACAATTTCTGAGTCCATTTTTTAGGTATATACCTCAGTTATTTTTATGTGATATCACCTTCTATGCATTCATTTCTTATATTGCCAAAACCAAACGTGTTGTGTATTTGCATACTCTTCATTAGGGCTAAATTAGAATTCACAATGTTGTCTTGGTTTCAGCTGGAGTAGACTTAAGTTGTTCTAAATAGTTGTTACAGTGCTGTATTTTGGATTCAGGTAAAAATATATGTTATCAGATGTTGATAACACACAGATGTTTTGGGTTTTGCTAAGTGGTGTTCATCCCAAGTCAGGGACTTTTATTTTTTCCTTGTCTCATGCTCTGCCAGTGAGGAAGTATGCAAAAAACCCCCAGCCAACCAATCAAAAAAAACCCTAACAAAGCTGGGAGGGAGCACAGACAAGACAGGTGACCCTAACTGACCAAAGGGATATTCCGCACCATAGGAGTCATGCTCAGGATATGAACTGGAGGGAGTTGCCTGGAAGCATCAGTAATCTGGGCTTGGGAAGGGAGAGTCTGGCTTCAGTCAGCAGGTGGTGAGAAATTGTATTGCACATCACTTGGTATGTTTTTGCTTTTTATTATCATTGTTATTATTTGAAATTATTATTTTACTTTCTTTTCAATTATTAAAGTGTTCTAATCTAAATATACAAGTTTTACTTTCATTCTGCTTCCCATTCCTTTGGGAAAGGGGGCTGGGGGAAAGAGAAAAGGGGCTGAGCAAGTGGCTGCATGATGATTTATCTCTAGCTGGGTTTAAAACCATGGCAAATGTACAGGCAAAAGGCTGTGTATTCCATTACAGGTTTCCATGGACAATAAACTTTTAAGAAAGATATTTTCCATCATAAACTGTAAGTTTGTAAAGGTTATAACTTCTGGTCAGTTTTCAACTTTCATTGTTTATTTTATTAACAACTCCATGAATAAAGTGAAGAGCTGTGCTGTCCTCTTTTAACACTGACATAATGAAGGCTTTCTGATTCCCATAGAAACACACTGGGAGTAGATACCTCTGCTTGGTATAAATTCACCTCCACATCCCATGGCATTTTTAAATTTATGGTCTTCTTTATTTCTTCCCAGAATGATATAACCAGGCTGTTTTAAGACTTCTCTACAGAACAAAACAAAATAAAAACAATCTCACAGTGATAATTGTCCACATGGCTGTCACGCCCCACACAAATCACACATGAGAGAAAGAGCAGCAGGATATGCCTTCAGCTTAATCTAACTGCTGGAAAAAAAGGTTGAATGACATCCTTTCCTGAAGGCAAAGGAGTATCAGTTCTACATTGTTTAGGAAAAAGAACTTTTGCTCTAAAAACAGGGTGATATATCATAATTATGGAATACTGCTCGATGTGTGTCCTAACAAACTGAGTTCATCTTGCTCTGAGAAATTTTCACAGCACCTTGTTTACAACACTGTTTAATATGATCTATCTAAGGGTTTGTTTAGGAATCAGGATTGAAACATTTTCCTTATGTTTGAAAATAGACTAACTCTTAAGATCCTGAGTGTCTCACAGCAGTTTTGATTCTGCCACAACGGGTCAGAGCTGAGTACATGTGCATACATACACACAGCTGAGCTGCATCCAGCTTCCCTCCTGCTCTTGCTGTGTGGCTTAGGGTGCTGATTTGAACCCCCAGTGAATTGATTCAACTTAATAACTGAAAGAGCAAAGAAAGAAGTAACGATTTGCATTTGAGCAAATAAGATAAGATGAGCATTCGAGCTTCTAGAATGAAAGAAATTATTCCCTAAGAATACTGATGTCTTTCCCATAAGAAGTGCCAATCACAACATCCCTAGATGTAATGTTTACAATAGCCTTTAAACAGGACTCTCATGGGATCCTTATCACCCCTCCTGTGGAAATATTGAACCTTCATTTGTAAATGGTTTTGGTAAAGATGTTATAAAAAACAAGCACAAAATCAAAAAATTAGATCATTGGTTTGTAAATTAAATACCCAAAATATGTACATATATCATGTGTATCTTTGCCATTAATCTTCCTGTGTCAGACAGTAGAAGAGTTGCTACCATTTTAGATATTCCAGTTACTGTAAAGATAAATACACAGACCCAGATATACAGTTAGACTGTTGACCACTTCAGAAAAATGAACTAGAGAACTGACAAATTTTTTTTTCCAATCAGGACTTACAATGTTCCATTGCTTGTGGGACTGAGTTGCTTTTTAAAAGGACAAAAAAAAAAAAAAAAAAAAAAAAAAAAGGTAAGGGGATTCTCCACAAAAAACAGTGAAGATAAAATAAGAAATTGTCTGGTCATCTCATTGAATACGTAAGGCTAAGGTCCTTTGTAAAAACTCACAATTAAACATCTCAGGATTATCAGTCCATGTATGCACAGTCAAAATTAACTTTATTAAATAAGGATAATTTAATGCCTTATATAATCAGAATGTCAAAGTTTGCAACATACATGTTTCTTAATGCATTTCTTTTGGTATGGAATTTTAAGTATATTGTAGAAGATGAAGTAAATTGAAAAGGTGAGAATATTCACAGTTATGAAAATACTGCATTAACCACAGTCTGTATACAAAAAACAAATCCCCTTCTTTCCACAGAGATCTTATAAGTACTGCACTTTAGCATAGTCACCACTGTGCTGCACCAACCATGTGAAGTATTGGATTCTTTTCCTTGATACTATCATCCCAATTCCTGATCTCTGCTACAAATAAACTTCAGGCACTGCAGAAAAAATTATATGCAGAGGATCTGCTTTCACACATAGGGACACTGATTCTTCATTGCTGCATGTGATGTGACAGGTATGCTATTATGATTTGCTTTTTATAATAAAGGAATGGTTTTATTTTTCTTATAGGAAAAGTTGGGTATGGTTTCCTTTCCCCTTTTCAAACTGTTTAAAATAACTAGTATTTAGTCATCCTCTTCCAATATAATGGATATACCTGTTTGTATTCTATGTCTATATGGATAAGTTCTGATTTCTATCATGATAAAACTTAAGCCACCACCATGTCATAGAAAATATTTAACAAAATGTCTTTATTATATGAAATGAGTCATACTACTTCCCAGGGTAAGATGCAGAGCAAGAGTTAGGGAGAACAACACAGTCACTAAGTATTTGCAAATATTACTCCACATTCCTTCCTGATTTGTTGAGCATGTGTTGAAGATCAATACAGAGCAGAGGAGAAGAATTAAAAACAAGACCTTATCTCAATTTTGTATTGTAAATAATTGTTCGTGCATAATGATTTACAGTAAAGGTTAAATAACCATCATTACAAAGCTCTTGAGGCTTCATACCAAAGGTTGGGTTTCCTTTCATGACCTCAAATTTTAAGTCCATTCAAACTTCTCATTCAAACTGCCAAAGATTACCAGTTAAAGGCTACCACTCCTTTGTTATCAGAGCCTCAAACTAGTGGAGAAAATTAAACAAATCTGTTCTGTAGTGTTGATGTTGAATAGTATGTTATAAATACAAATGCTAAGGTGACCCTTGTCAACACTTTAATATTTTCTATGGCTTGAGATTAAACCTGAGAACAGCACCAGATGACACATGATGCCATCTTAGGTGCAACTGCAGCAGGTAAAATGCCAGGGAAAAATTTTAGGAACATTGCCTAGCAAGCCCTGAGAGAAAAGTAGGCAAATTCTTTTCAAAGCTGGATTTCAGCAAGTAATAAAGATCACAATCCCTTTTGCTATATGCAAGTGTCAGTGTAGATTCAATTGTGGACAACTGACGGATTTTAGCCCCTCAGGATGGTGGAAAATGAGGAATGCCAGCATAATCAGTCAGACTGTAATGCCAGTCTTAAATTTGTCCTATGATCCTGTTAACTTTATATGTTTGACACAGCAGAACATCATGTTGCTTGTTAGAACATTTGAGAACTGCTCTGTCTTCAAGATAGACTCTGAGCCTTACTTGAATGTGGATATGTGGATAGAGCAAGCCTTCATTTTGATGGAAGAGATACTCAAAGACACACTTTGTGATCATAGCAGGACAGAACTCCATGTGTGAACTGACAGTCTTTTTATCAATTCAGACAAACTTGGTCACCTTTTTTTCCCCTAGAAATCACAGAGAAGATAGTATATTGTTTTCTTTTGATACAATAAAACATGGATGAAAGTAAATTTTTGCAGATGTTACCAATTAATGACTATCTTGATGTCAGTGGAGTTTTGAAGCTCCTTTAGTAGCTGATTTTCGTTGATGTTGTTGTGAAGAGTCCTTTAGGGAGCTTTAGGCATTATTGTGCTCAAAGCCTTTGCATACTTCCAGTTAAGGAAGTGGCCAATCGAGAAAGTATTCTGCAGAAAGAAGTGGTGTAAGCAGAGCAGTTTGAAAAAGGCCAAAGTGAGACCACACATGAATCACAGCAAACTGATTGTAAGTCTGAAGAAGGAACCCAGTACAAAGAGAAACCTTCTTTGGTATAAATCATGTAACAGAGTCAGCTGTAGTGAAGGCATTTGGGTGCCAAAATAACATGAACTCAGACCTCGGAGCTGCATAATCACAGAATTAATTTGTACTCTGGATGTAGTCACTGTACATCATAGTTCCAAGACAGAGTTTCACCCAAATACAGTTTCAGAATATGGTGGAATTTTCTGTTGAGAACACCAGCAACTAAAAACAATCAGATCCATGCTGGCTTATGTCTGACAATATGTCTGTTTGCCATGATAAACTCTTGAAACAAAAAATGCTAAGATAAGAGGTAGAAGAAATTACTAAATTTTGTGGGATAGCATCATGATTTAGCGTAGTTGTGTAAAACTTATGTGTAGAATGTATAAAGAAGATATCAAAATACATTTTTTCACTTTTCAGAAGACTAAAATATTTGTAAACACAGGACAATTTTTTGGTTTGTTTTCTGGAAGCCACCAATGAAAGACAAGGCTGGGGACAACAAACATAGCATATGCCCAAAGGATATATGGATTAGGGGAGAAGGTGGGGAATAGAGTCATGCTGATTAAACAGGACAGGTTGTGCTGAGAGAAAGGACAGAGAGAAAGAAAATAAAGTCCATATCCACCCAACAGTGCTAAAAGTTTCCTGTGTGTCTCTGATGACAGGGTGCAGACTGACATGCTGGACTGTATTTGTTTGTTCCAGGTCCAAAATGAAAGAAAGTAAAAGCACACAACTTATAGAAGAGTCAGGAAACAGGCTACTCTTCTGGCCTCAAAATGGTGATACTAAAAATTTTTACTAATCAAAAAAAAAAATCCAAGAGCCATGGAAATTTGTTACAGAGAGGACAGAACACATTCTGTCCAACTGCCACAATCTCATTTGTGTTGCAGGGAAAAAGACCCGTCTCTTTTTATTACTTACTCAGTGGAGTGATTTAGAAAAATTTACCAAAGGATTACTACCCTCAGATCAGTCACAAACCTATAATTAAGTGGAAAAACACAGGTCCTGTAATTTCCCTCTAGATACCTCGTATTTCCTATATGCATGAGGGTACCAAAGTCATCTAGGTCTACAGTGCAGACTTATTTGTATTAGGACTACGCAGGAGTCTGAGCAAACCATACTATGTTAGTCATTTTACATCCATTCCAAATATGGAAAGTATGCAGTAACTGTATAGTTATCTGATGTTATCTTAAACATGTGAGAGTACTTGCCTCAAACTGAGATAAGAACAAAGATTTTAAGCTCATCTTAGCTGCAACAACACAAACCAGGTACATTTCCATTTCTGCTGTCATCATCTGTAGCACACACTACCCAGGATTGCTCTTTTATTAGCACATTTGTTCCAAAACTTCAATTTAGTACTCCTGTCCTTACGAGTTCACCACTTTAATTCCTGTAACAGCCTGTTAGAAGATACTTTATTTGGTCTGTTGAAGAACACATTCACAGTGCTTAATTCTGTGTCTACACTATAATGCAACAAGTATAGGGATGACAAGGAAAATGCATTCAAAATCCAGTGAAAGCCCACTCTGCGCTAGACAACAAAGGTTTCATAAAAAATAAACCCTCAAGCTTTTAAGTCAATAAGATTCTGCTACTAAATACATGATTTGCATACAGTTTTCCTCTAGCAGAAAGAACAGCTGCATATTAAATTTGTTTGACAAAAGATGTTAGAAAAACATCAGCAGAAGTGGCTAGAATGTAAAATGCCAATATTTAAACATAAAAAAGACTGGGTTAAAAAAAAAGGTAAAAATTAATAACAACTCCAAAACAAGGCTGCATTTTATTTCAGCTTGCTCTGTGTTTATGAGAATGCAATTACGTTTGAGCCATTTCTCAACACTGTCACTTTTGCATGCATGAGGTACTGTAAGATATTATGTGCACACACAAGATATTACCTAAATAGTACAGTTTGCACAGTTGAATGGTCCCTGCAGAAATAAATAAAAGATCTTGCTTGAAATATATCTGTTTCTCTACTTTGCACGGTACAAAAGAAACTCATTCTACCTTCCAAGTCCCAATTCCTTTCCACTTAGGGCACTGTTTCTAAATGGTTCTATTATTTGAGCCTTGAGGATGGCAAAACAGGGATCACAGTAGGCAGTTCTCAACAGGCTTCTTATCAAAGATCTCACAAAAGTCCGATTCAACCAAATTTTCTGTCAGAAAGCATACAGCACTATGCAATCTGCTAGCACCAGAAAATGAGAGGTTGCAGGCCCACTTGTCATGGCTGATTTTAGCCATACCACAGAACTCACTCCTCTCCCTCAAAGGCTGTTTTAAATTACAAGAATTTTAAAGCTGTATGGAATGGACACATAATCATAAATGTGTTATATGCATATTTTTATATACACAAAAATACATAGTTAACCTCTTCCTTTACATGTGATGCATTGTTCTGAAGGAAAATACGATGGAACATGGTATTGAAAGCTTTACAGGATTTTACTTGTTATTAAAATAGTTTTGCTTTCTTTTCTTTCTACAACTGCAGAGTAAAAGGTATTTTACAAAAATAAAGTCACCTTGAAAGATAGTTTTTGTTCCATGAAAACTCAGAACAAGATATACTATTTTAGTCTCTCGAGTAGCAAAATGTAGTAACAATTTGCATGAATTTTTGAGCTACTTATAACAAAGCCTTGGTGAATTTTCTGATTTCCCTATTCAGCCAATCACTTGCTATGCTAAAACACTCATGTTGCACTCTACAGGTTGGTTTGATAACATACTTCTTATCAAACCATTTTTTGCTTTTGCTTTTTTTCATCTCCTACATATCTGAAAAATAACATCTATTATGAAAAGCTTTAAAAATATTTCTTTATCGTAATATTTGCCATTATTTTCCTTCCTAACCTTCTCAAAACAAATACAGAAGTTTTAAAGATCTCAGTACAGTCACTATGTAGATTCTCCAAGAAGACACTAAATGAACATGTAAAATGTGAAAACAAACAGCATGTGAGGCTTTAAATTTGTTGTTCTTGTTGCTCCTCCAAATTTATTTCATTTTCTTTTAATTAGAGGAATAATTGATTTTTATAGCTAGATTAAATGATTTAATTACGTACAATAGACAGAAAGAAGTTGGCATTTACAATAGACATTACAATCTCTTATTTGCAATAATCTATAACATTTTAATGCAATATTCTTCCATGTCTGAACTTCTTTAGGTATTAAAAAGCTCAATTAGCCATAATTTAAAATGAGAGAAATACTAAAATATTGCTTCTATTTTTTTTACTTTCAATCAAGATGAAGGTCTTTACCCATCATTCCTAAAATTGCAATAAGTACTGTTTTATCTTGTCCTTTTTAGACTTTGAATCTTCCTTCAAGAGAATTTTTTTTATTGAGCTATTTTTGACTTTCATTTTCCAAACTATCTAGCTCAAAAACAATTTATTTGACTTTTTACCATGGTTTCCAGGTATACGTATGTGTGCTGGTGTATCTGCATGTCTGTGAACACAAATACAGTGAAACTTAATGCAAGCAGTTTATAACTAGGCAAACCAAATTCATACAAGATTAAAATTAATAATTACTTTTCAGATGTTCCAGAAAAGCTTTACCATCTAGCAAGCACAAGATCTTGAGTTTTGCAATGGAACATGTATAGATTCCTAAGCCAGTATGAGTCCTGGGGCATTTACCAGTTTGACACCAGTACTACAAAGGACAGGTAGATGGATGAGACACATCTCTGCTAGCATGTCAGCCTTCCATGGCCATGTCCAGGACCCCTGGAAGACCCTTAGCACCACTAAGCTTCCAAAACTCTGATTTGGAGAGTGAGTCCAGAGAACATCATCACTTAAAAAATCTTTGGTTAGGTCCTGAAAACCACTGGAGTGTGAGATTCATGTTTGTGCTCTGAAAACTTTCACTTGTGTCATTTACCTTGTAATTATCCCAAGTCTCCTCCTCTGCTCTTTCTCTGTTTCCTCTCTTTGGCCTTCTGACTAAAAGTTATAAGTCCTAGCTGGCTAAGGTTTTATCCTACATTCCTGTAACTGTAACTACAATGGAAGCTAGCAGTAATGTCACAAATAGCTGCAATTCAGCACAGATAGCCAGATTTTGGAGAAGTTCAGAAGGCCATCTGTTCTACTGCTTCATCAAATAGTTCTGAGACAAACTAAAAAGAACCACAGTCAAAGGCATTTTCCCCTATTTTTCACTTCTTGCTATTGCCCGTAATTGCCTTGTTTCCCTTGAAGCAAACAACATCAAATTGCACCTTAGTAAGAGCCCAGTTACTGCTCCAGATACCTTGTGTAACACCTTTTCCAAAAGGGCAGTTTCTTTCATCTTTGATATGAGACAAACAACTTTCAAACACAGAGATTTCTGCCATGAAAACCCTCTGGGTAAGTATTTCAGCCCTATAAGAAACAGAAAAGCCTGTACACTAATAGTGTGACCCCAGGCCCTGGACAGGAGGCAGTGCCGCCTGCAGTTCACCTGGGCGGTCTGACAGCACCACGAGCATTTCATTAACAGTTGCTCTAAAGGGGTCCTCTCACCAATTCTACACAAGCATATCCTCTGTAACAGGTTCATCCCTTCAATCAAAAAATAAAGAAGTACATGAGCTTGTAAACCAAAATAAGTTCTTACCAAAAGGACCTTCATTTTTGTTGTCTTGATTTTTACCTCTTTCACTTAACTCTCAGAAGGCAGAGAGGAGAGTTAGGAAGAAAAAGACAGAGAATACTTACCTAGAAAATAGAGCATTAAAAAAGAAATCATTAGAACACAGCAGTTTACAATTATTACTTATATCAATAGCATGTAAAAATGCTTACAGAAGCACTAGAAAAAAAATTATTCTTTCTCCTTAGGTATTAATGATATTTTTTTATGTTATTGCACAAATAACGTGATGTTAGGACATAAATATACATATAGGACACTGTTTCATGTATATTTAAAAGTCTATCTGAATTTTGTTAAGAATCTTCTTTCTTATAATATTTAAAATTTAATACAACACTAGTTTTTGACAGTTTATATACAAAATATCTATCTCTTTCCATGGACAATATAATAAAAATATTTATTTCAATTACCAGCTACAATCATTAGCTTCCACTATATATTTTGTGTAGTTGAGTTTAAAATTTTATTTTAGCATTATTGAACATAACTGTATTTACTAATATCAAAACATACAAGTAAGCTTTGAGTTGCCATATCTTCATAGAAAAAGGTTTTCAGTCATAGAGATAGCTCAAATTTTAGATAGACTAAAAGTGAAATATTGAAGGTATTTTAAATCACTAAAGTTTCTTTGCTATTTAATTCCATCAAAAAAAATCCATGCCACAAATTGAAAAATTATTATAAAAATTACTTGGGTTATAGAAGAGCTATGTCAGAGAAAACAAAGGTGCTCTGCATTTAACATATGACTGGACTACCGGGAATTTTATCAGTGCTCTTTACAGTGTTTTCCTCTAGTAATTAATCCCAGTTGTGCTAACAATAAACAGTAAAGAACTAGTGTTTTAAAAAACGTCATCTTCAGTAGTCTAAAAACTTGCATACTGTAATCTCAGTTACATATGCACAGAAACTGCTGGCCAAAAAAATCTTTCCACAAGTAAAAAACTTAAAACCAAAGAAAAAAATTCCTATTATTCAGTGCTACTGTATTTATAACCTATTATACTTTCAGAAGTACTGTGAAAATACAACTAATGAATGTCTGAAAGCTCAGTCTAGAAGTGACAATGAAGTCTCACGAGGAATACGAGGTTATACAAGTGGATTTGACACACATTAGAAGACATTGTCACTGTGTAACACTTCTCTCTATGCTTTTCTATTCATCATTCTTCTGTCTTGTTTTTGATTCTGTCTCCCTCAGCAAATACCACAGCCACCCTCTCGTGCTGTTGACAAGCCTAGCACCTGGAGTCTCCAGACTTCATGATCTACCTCCTCTTGGTATTGTCAACTAGACACAATTAATGAGACTCCAAGTGCACGCCAATGCAGATGTCAACCAATGACTGGGGCAAAATGGGGAGCGTAGCAGAAGGAAAAAGTTATTTGTTAGAGGTCCCAAAAATCATCATGATTTTGTGTCTATGATACACTCCTACAAATGCTGACATTATATTTTATTAAAAACACTGTTTTTTTCTATATTTAATAGTTTTGCTTAATGAATTAGAAATGAAAACTAATAACAAAATCCTAGCAGAAAAGTATTACAAAGAGCCTTTTATGAGACTTATATTCGAGCAAAACTGAAGTTTATATTGGATGTAACCCCTAGGGGAAAAAAAAAGAGTGAAAATATTTTCTGGAATAGGTACAGCACTCAGCAGAAACAGGCTGAAGACCTTACGCAGCTGAAGGAATGAATATTATTAACTAAATTTCTCAGTACATGAAGGCTAAAACTATTTATAGTCAGGAGAAGCTGACAACAGACATTTTCATATTTTACATCTGTAGGTTGAGTTACATTTTTACTGTTTGTCAAAACAGGTTTTTAAGACACCTCTTTTGCTCTCATTACAGATATTCTTTTGCTCTTAGGAGATAGCAGAAATAAGAAGATTATAAGAAAAATACCTGTGACAAACGCCACAAGGAATATTTTCATATCAAGGCCAAAGGAAAGATCAGCAGCTAGCAAAAAAATTCTTCATTTTCAAGTGTTGCTTTTTTTCCTGTTTTAACACATTAACCACTATGTTGTTCTGGTGTAGAGTATAGCTAACTTTGCCAAGCAGTGCAAATAGCTTTAGATACTTCTTCAGACCCAGAGTATCAAAATATCATGCACATCCCTGTATGCTATCCTAAAATAGCACAATCTATCACCTTGTTTCTTCATGCTTGCTTCAGTAATAAAAGAGCTGCAAAAACTGTTCTTGGAAAGGGAAGAAGATTTTACATGTCATACCACCAGGTATGGGCACTGGTTTAGCTTTAATTTAGCTAAAGAGGCTATAACTGTTACATATAAAGCTAGAACATTCATGATTTCCAAATGGCCAGACCTTCAAAGGATACCAGCGTCTGACAAAGAGTTGTAGTTTCACTTGTTGAACTGCAGCAGCAATTCGCACCCTGCCGGGCAGTGTCAAAGCTTCTGCTCGCAAACTTAGGTGCAGGAAAAACCAGAAAGCCGTGCTGTGTAATTATACTGGACTGAGTCAAGACCAAGTTAATGTATTCCCTTTCTCAGTGGGGCTTATTAGCCCAGGTTAATGTGTTAACTTCCTCAGTGGGGCTTATTAGATTGTCTGCCCGAGTGGCTTTTACCTCAGGCACTTCAGGTTATTAATGGAGCAATCACAGAACTTTTCCATTGAAAGTAGGAAACTGGTGAGAGCTGAATGGAGGAATGTTTTGCTGAGACACATGGTGAGGAATGGTGAGTGAACAAGGTCTGGATAGCAGGGATAAGGGGAGAGACACACAATTACTGTACTCAGATACTTAGGGGAAGGATATAGAGAGGTAAAGCTGAATTCTCAGCAATCCATGGAGAGTAAAGAAAAACCAGTTGCTGTTTGCACAAAGCAGTATTTTGAATACCACAAGGAAACACAAAGAAAGAATAACCTTCACAATTATGACGATTAACAACAGAAATGAGCTGCCCTAAACTTTCATGGAATCTCCACTCTCCTAGATGCTCAAAGTTTCACTGATGAAGCCCCTGGGAAATCTGATCAATCTTCATGTTAGACCTGTGGTCAGTAGAAGACTGGATGAAGTAGCTTACAGAGAAGCTTAACAAGTTAACTGATTTTAAGATTCTAACTCTGTAGTTACAACTAATAATAACACAGCTTTATTAAAAGAGAACAGAAATGAGAAGACCAACACATTCTTTATACCTTTCCCTTTCCTTGATGCATTCATCAGCTGTAGGCATCACTCCATTCCCTCCACACAGCAGGTCAGAATTTTATTTTCTATATTTAAAACAAAGAGCTTCCTTATTGCCATCATTTTTGTGCAGCCCAGATGCTCTGCAAACAATTCTCTACAATTAGGCTACAAATGCCTGCTCAGAGTACACAAGTATTGTTAAACATTTCCTGTTTCATTAAGTAACAGGTTATAAAACAGTTTTGAAACTCAGGAAAAGGAATTAGAGACTTCCTAGGAAGTAAACAGTGTTATCAGTGTCCTAGTTGTACCTCTTAGATGTGTAAATTGATAGCTAGTTTTTGATCTTTTTTAATCTAATTCATTTAAGATCTGCTTTTTAAATACCTAGGACAATTTTGAAATGTATGCAAACTTTTCTTATTGTAGTTTGTGCTTGTGGATTCTGGGCTAGATTCCTAGATTCTTTCATAATGGGGTCGGTTGAAAGAATGTTCTGGAAATGACACATAGGAACAAACCCAGCGTATAATATTATTGAAAACAATGACACACTGAATTAGTATTAAAAAATATTAAAAGTGTTATTTAATAACGTTTGTCTACCATTATTTATTTTGTCAGTCAGACATGCCCCTAATGCCATATGAGAAGGACGCATCCAGGAAGCACTTGGCAGTCGGTATTTGTATGTTGATATTTGTATATATCTGCAGATGATATACAAATATATACAATTTAGATGAAATTCTCTGATAGTTTAAATATTGCAGCCGAAATAAGAGTAAAGCCCAAAATTACATACAACTTTAGAAAGAATTTCCATCTTTGAAAACATGTTTTCTTTCCATGCAAGAGCATGTACATTTATAATGTTCAAATGTTGGCATTGAAGGTTAGATTCTCAGTGGTGCTGTTGCAGAACTAATTAAAGACACAGTTGGAGGAAGAATTACAAAGACAAGAAGAAATCTGGAGCAATTTTAGTTCCTCCCCCCAAATACATTCAAATCCTCTCAGCCTTTTTTGTAGAAGCAGATGAAGTATAATTTGCTTCTCACTAGACTGTGGAATAAAAATGCTTGGATAATGAATATTTGAAAACTGACTGCTATATGGCACTGCCACAACACACAGAGCATTAGCTCTCCTTCTACTTTTTCATTCATTCTTCTTAGTAAAAGAGATCAAAGATGTCCACTCTGAAAATAATTATTCTCAAATGCTGATGGCAGACATTAGGCAGAGAAAGTAATCTCTGCTTACCTCTGCTTTCAGTTTATGACTGAAAAAACTAACAGATAGAGGAACTGACAACTGAAGAGGCCTGTATGGGCTAATGTTGTTGGAGCTTTCATCACGAAAAGAAAATGTCATTTGCCATCTACAGCAGTATTTCTATCACCCAGTACTGTTTTCTTCCCTCCTCCCGAACACGCTCTGTCTTTCATATACTTCCCTATCCTTAGTCGGGCATAAAATCACTTACTTCGTGTCCTGTCAGGTCCCAGAGGGATCCTGTGTGACTCTGAAGTGACTGAGAGCTATGAAGTGGCTGCATCTAATAATCCTGCTTGCTGCAACAGCTCTGGTGCCAGGGACATCAGGCCTTTTAGGAAAGCCTGTTTCCCATGCCTACCAGGTAAGGTAAAGCAGTGATGAGGTTTCACCTATGAATCCATCATTTCCATATCTAAGTTTTGGAGTCTTAATTATGGGCATACCTTAATGTGTAAAACCCACTTGAGCATTGTGTAGGTTTCTAAATCACGTAATTGAAAATCAGGAAGGCTAGAGCAGAAAATATATTTTAAAGAGATTAATTAAAGGATCTTAGAGAAGTTGTAGTGTTGAATTGCCTTCTGTCCACTGGTGCTCTGCCTCTTCACCACTGCAATTCCCCTCTTCAAACTTTTCCTTAAATTTAAAGAGTGGGTGTGAGAGTTATAATTCCAGGAGTCTTCACAATGAAAAACCTACCTCTGGAAAATAAATACATGTTGCTGATAGCCTAATCTCATAGCTCTTTTTTTAAGATTATGTATTACTTTGTGCATAACTAAATGACTATTTTAGCAGTATGAAATATGAAATTTCTGATATATTTTGCTGGACTTTATTCCAAAGAAAAGAACATGTGATACACTATATTTTAAGGATTTCAGAAGTTGCTATGGCAATGAAAATCCTGTGTTATTCACAGAAGTTAGGAAAAATGGCCAATGATATCACTGAAATACAATCAAGATAACAGAAACAGCCTTATATTTGTTAAAGGGAAAGAACACAAAAGTGTTCTATACATGGGAAAGTATGGATGATAAGATTATGCTAGTACCATCCTCATCCATAGACACCATATTTTTACAGTGATTAGTTATTTTGATAATGTCTGTATCCTTTTCTCAGTATTATTTACAGAGGATAAGGAAGTTTTACATGAGAAACTGCTGTTGTACTGCCCATAACCAGTGAGACAGCACTTCCCAGAAATACATTATGAAGGGAGAAGCAGGTGGATGCAATAGAAGAAACACTTAAGAAATAACAGACACAGAACAACTGCTTCCCACAAGTCCTAGCTGAACCAACAAGTCCTTGATCCATGCTATCTAGCACACCTGACCAAATCTAAGAACTAGTAACCTAAAGTTTCTTCACAATATGGGGGAAAACAGATCTCTGTTTAGCTAAAGTTACAGACAAACAGTTCAAAAGTTTAGGCCATAACACATGGCTAACACACTAGTTCTTCAGTAAATATTCCTATCTGTGGCCAGTCAACTCCTCCACCACCTGGAGGAGTCTTACAAAAATCAGGGAGAGTCTGTAGTCAGATAGTGACAGGACAAAAGGAAACGGTTTTAAACTGAAAGAAGGCAGGTTTTATATTAGATGTTAGCAAGAAATTTTCTACTCAGGAACTGCTGAAGCACCGGAGCAGGTTGCCCAGAGACACTGTGGATGCCCTATCACTGGAAGTGTTCAAGGTCAGGTTAGATGGGGCCCTGAACAACCTGATCTAGTGGGTGACATCCCCACCCATGGCATTGGGATTGGAAATGGATGACCTTTAAGGTCCCTTCCAACCCAAACCATTCTATGATTCTATGATTCTATGATTCTATGATTCTAATTCTCATTCATATCCACCCGGATTTCACACTGTCAGAAACTCCAGAAACACTTGCACTTTTTAGGGTACTGAATTAAGAAGAGTCATTCATTTAAGAGCTGATGAGCATTCTTTAGGATAATTGTGAATATAAATGAAGCACAATAAATTGTTCTTACAATCTTTACAGCACCACTTTTTTTTTTTTTCCTGGGCAACTATAAAAAAAATAAGCAGAAAAGTTCCTTAATTCTAAAGTTAACTAAATCACCGATTTTTTGTTTTCATTTGCTTTGAATTATTAAACATCTTAATTACGGATGCATAGAATACAAAATTCATATAGCCTTACATGTTGTAAAGGAAAAGTCAATAATGTAGCAAAACTAATTGGCAAAAAACCCCATTGTACCTGTTTCTAATTAACTCAAAGTGACATTCATCCCTGTCACTTTGGATATTTCAGAATAGTGTTATTTACTTGCAATAGGGAGTTAATTTAACTTTTTATTTACTAAGAATAATAATTTTTACATAATAAATGTCTTGTAAATATGTTGCTTAGATATATAAGATAATAGTAAATTTCTGATCTGTAGCAAGATAATAATTGGTGAATGTTACATGTGCATAGCGCACACATTAAATATAAAGAGATGCAAATTTATATGTAGAAATACTGAATTCACCATGCATTGTTTGGCATCCAAGGTGATCAGTTATTGCTATTAAAAAAAAAACCAGTAAACTGGCTTCTGGGTAGCAAAAGACAGTAAAAACTACACTCCCTAGAGATTATCTGCTCTACACTAAACTAATTTTCATTATACCTTCTTCTTAGTTCTTAGTTGCAACATGCAAACACTTTAAAATACTATGTAAGAGTAAGTAATTTTCTTAAAATGGGATAAAAATCAAAAAATGTCCTTGGACAAAACAGAAAGTCTATTAGCATGACTAGTGTAGAGTTATCAATAGCTATTATTATACCTCTTTATAGGTATATTTAGATAGATCTTACGTCATGCAGAAATCTTGTAATTTAATTACAGAATGTAATACTGCATCTTTCCTGGTGGTAACAGAATATTTCACTGCATTACATCATCATGAGGTATAAAACTTGCCCTAGGTCAGAAATGGACTCTGTAGTTTTTAAATAAAAATAAATAACTTTTCTTTCCTGTTTCATCAGAGAGGGACTCATGTAAAGCACAGTGTCCATGTAATTAAAGATTTCAAAAGAGCATTCACACTAAGACAGGGCAAATTGAAGAAACTACTTTTATACTGACATTTTCTGATTTCCCAGTACTTCACTTGAAATCTTTTTTGAAAGTAATTTGATACCTATTTGCTCTTCTGAAGTGCGACTATAAGCCGGGAAATCAGTTTGCTTCTTGTCTCTACCCAGTGAGCATGCAAATTTTGGGGCAAATTGCTTCATTTTCTTGTCCTTTAATTTGTTTGTAGGAGCCCAGGGAAAGTATTTTTCTAATAGCTGGCACTGAGTTATGTAAGAATGGGAATTCCAGCCTTTAAAATAAAATCCTTTACTGAAAGATATGCAGAGCTTTTATCTATCAAGTGTCAATAATCAGAGCACCAAACCCAATCCATCAGCAATATATCTCATGTCTCTTGATATTAAAGCACCCAGAAGACAATTATATATAGGATTTATGATCTAAAATACCCTTCATTACATTTTGATAAATGTTTTAACCTTTCTGCAGATCTACCCTCAATACCCACATATGGTAATTACAGTCTACAATGTGTAAAAAATGAAACAGATCATACATTTTCTCCATCCTAATTTTCTCAAGAAATATTCAGGAGCTAGCAATCACATGTATGCAATAGAAGTTTTATTTAACCCTTTATATACCATGTTGCCTCTTTTAGTACATATACACAGAACTCAGAAGAGCTGGATTGAAGGGAGCTCTGGAGATCCCTGCTAAAAACAAGGCAAACACTGTGATGTTTTTAAGAAAGAAATGCAGCAAGTTTTTGACAGGCAGTCAAATTTTTAGTATTTCTTCACTCTCATTGGCGTTTCCATAATGTTTCTATGGATTACCTGTCACAAATAGCAAATCAATCTATTTCTCCCTCAGTGCTTAAAAAGATATTTCCAAAAGTCCAATGAAACACAGAGCTGCTGTGCTGCTGTGCTGCTGCTGCTGCCTTCATCTTTTGTACACCAGTGAATCTCATTTAGCTCTTGCCTGCATCCTGTAGAGCAAGTAGAAAGAAGCAAAACCCCAAGAAGTTTAATCTTGAAAATTTTAAGGTCTGTTGGGAAGAGCCACGATACTGCAACTGTACCTATATGTTTAGACTGGACCACGTATGCCTGGAAAGGCACCTGTATGATAGAATCACAGAATAGTGAGGAGAAAGATTTGGGTTGGAAGGGACCCTTAAAGGTCATCTAGTGCGACACTCTTGGCAATGAGCAAGGACATCTTCAATCAGATCAGGTTTTTCAGATGCCTGTCCAACTTTGTCATATTTGTTTCCAGGAAAAGGACATCCACCACCTTTCTGGGCAATCTGTTACCTTGTTTCACAACCCTCATCCCAAAAAATTTCCTTTTTATATCTAGGATGAATCATCTCTCATTCAGTGCTGTCTTTTCTTTCCAAGTTCTCACCAATAAACCAAACATGATTTGCTCAAACCCTCCCAAACACTTGGGAAAAAATAGGGCTTCCAAACTGCAAAATCAAGCAGGCTGTCTTTGAAAAAACTTGATAAGACAATACAATTTTATATTAAATGGAAATTTATTTTATTTTCATTGGTATTACTGATTTTTGCAGTACACACGCTACCTACATCTACCACATTTGCCATGTATTTTTCTGACATAACTGCTGCAATTCCAGACATAATATTGAATATACATATGAGCAATTAAAGTTTCATTTCAAAAGTGCTGTATCCAAACAACTAAGTGAAACCAATTTTGTCTAAAAGTAAAGTTTCAGAGAAAAGGACATTGTTCAACTTAATTTGCAAGAAGCTGAATATGAAATTCATTCCTCTGAATATATGTCTAATGGACAAATAGCAAAGTCACAAAGTCTCAACAAAGTTTTGTGAATCACTAATTGTGAAAATTCAGAACAGAATATAGATTCAAAATTACATGAGTATATTGTTCATTCTTCTTTCTACACCGACTCTCAGGTTATCTTTACATTGCAGAAAATTGAAAGTATAACACATTCCTTACCAGACAACACCCACAGAAGATAACTTCCAAATTGCTTTCAGCATTCCCTGAGCCAGTGATGCCAGGTTGCCTCAAAAGCTGTAACTTGCTTAGCCAGCTTCTGACATCTGTGAGGGTCCCATCTCTCCAAAATTATTTCCAGCTTAAAGCTGACCATTATAACTTTGCAGTATCAGGATCAGTGATTACTAGAATTCACTCATTTCTAGGATATTTTCCCTGACCTTTTTTTTTTTTTTTTAATAATAATAAACAAAAATGTTTATTTCCTATTAATTTTTATTCAAATTCACAACCAAAAAAACCTGAGACTTTTTGGAACTGTTTGGAGTTATTTGGGGCTGATGAAATTCCTTCTCTTGCCACAGAAATTCTAGGCCTTGTTTCATATTTTCCTGCATGTTTTGTTAAACAGTCTTTAAGACAGATGCCACCTGTGCCCTGAGCAGCCGAGTGCCTGTTACCAAGGAAACAACACCCTTCTCTTGCATTCTCTATTCTTCCCTCCCCGTCTCCTTATTCACATGCCTCAGCATTAAGTACAGATAGAAAAATGCTTCCATGATTGCTAACATATGAGAGAATAACACCTTCAAAGTCTTGCATACAGTAGCATAACATTCTATTAATAGAAAAAATTTTGAAGTCTCATTAGCAAAACTGCAAACTACAAACTGTGACTTTTCGTTAAAATTTTACTTTGCCAGAAATACAAATATAACCCATAGATATATCCTATAGATAATAGGATATTTATAAGTGTTACACTCCTACTACAAGCTGCAGAATGCAGTCTGTTGATTCTGCTCAGCCATAGATACAGAACTAAAGATACTCAAGATGAGCTGAAGAGGATGCTCTGAAGTAAAAAGTTATTTATCATAACTGCCTGGGGAACAACCCAAATAGATCGATTACAATTGGATGCAACCACTGGTAGGAAGATTTTTCTTACCTGTACAGCCAAGATTTAGTAGCCAATTATTTGCAACAACAACAAACCTAAGTCCAAATCTAAACAGTAAAACTGGATCAAAGTAAACTCTTCATTCTTATCATGATGGGTTTCCTATAAATTCCTCGTTTCCCAATAGCCCATTTCTATTTATCTGAGCATCTAAAGAAGAGGTGAGATTGCTACCTGACCTGAAGATGTTTAACTCCATTTTACCAGAGCCAGAGGAATACACCTGCACACCATTATCTCACAGCAATTTCTTTTATTTTTAGGAAAAAAAATCAGTTCCCAAATATTGTAAAAAAACAGAAACAGAAGAAAAGAGGAGCCCAGGTTCCATTTAGTCATTAACACAAAGCCACAGAATAAAAAACAAATGCAGAAAAGAACCCAGAAATGGATGTCATTACTCAGCCCCTAGAGAAACCATAGCTTAACTATTACTGACTGCAACAATAACTGCATCCATTTCTGGCTCCAGCAGATAGAGCAAGAATTGCAACCAGACACTAAATGTTGTTTTCTAACCTTTCAATGCCATTAGGAAATAGTGGACAGAGATGCTGCCAGGGCTGTGGGTGCACCAAGCAACTATGCCTGCTCTTCCCAGGCTCATTCCCTCTCCAGGAACTGGTCCAGTCCTGCTCCTCACAGCCCTTCCTACATCTGAGACCCCACAACTGGTTTGCTTCAATGGCTGAATGTGCAACCCAGGACAGCATTCTGCTGATCACTGCTGCTGATCAGGGAGATGGAAGAGAACTGTCTTTTTCCAAGAGGAAATCTTTCCCAAAACTCTACTGGCAAAACATTTTCATTGTCTTGGTTTAAAAATGAACAAAAAAGAGTACACTTATTATTAATAATTTAGTAGAAAACAGACATCATTTATTCACGTGCCACATGTTGTGCTCAGGTATTTTGTACCTGCAGGTGAGGATACCTTCACTATTAAAGGAGAGCATCCCAAATAAGGAAATGCTGCAGTCATGAAGGGTCTTAGACTAGTCCTTCTCTGCTGCAACAATCACAGTCCTTATACTTAATGCTTCAACAAAAGTATTATTTATGCTGGTAATTGCAAATTTGTAAGAAGTTTGTAATGGCAAGTTAATTTAGGATTTCTTCCAGAAATCTGGAACAAAATTAATTTCTCAAGCAGAATTTAATGGAGATGAAATTCTTAGACATATTCTTCCAGACCTCCTGGCATACTGTGATCTCCTCCAGTGACAACAGCGATAAATCCATTGGTGTGCTCAGATGTGCAATAATAGTTTACAGAATGAGTACTATTGCACATGATTTTATATATTTAACTTAACTAATAAACCTGATAATGAATGATTGGGATACTCCCTGCATATGTTTTGAAATATTTTTACACAAGCTGAATATTGTACATGTTGATTGAATTTTGGGTTTCTATTATTTCATTCTAAAATACCCAAGATGAGTTAAGTACACCAGAGTGTATTTAAAATGAATTTGTACTTAAGGTTTTGTAGGTTCTTCCATTACCTAAGTCCTCAGATAGATAGATAGATAGATAGATAGATAGAAAGATAGATAAAATTAGCAAGGGATTTTAATCGTCCTTACTTTGCAACAAAATTGATTTATAGAGAGAAATAAGCAAACTAGAAGCTTAAATTAATTCTTAAAATCCTTAATAAAAGGCCAAAGAAACTATTATTTCCTTAAGTATATCCATATGAAAAATAATATTAATGTTTTAAAGACCAGTATAATCACAAAGCATTTCAAGCCCATATTTTAGCTTGCCTAACATAACGAAATCTACTTATGTCAGTAAAATGAAGAAGTACAATACCAGTGAGTATTTCTATTAAATATTTGTCTATAGAAATATTTAAATCTAAATAAAAGAAATATTAAAAGAAA
>VXAC01006997.1:0-10684 GCA_013399225.1 Rhipidura dahli
AGAAAAAGAGAAAAAAGAAAAAGACTGTCCCCAAAAAACTAACAAACAAACAAAGAAACAAACAAACAAAAAAGAACCCGACAAATTCAGGCCAAAGGACTGTTAAAAGGTTTACAGGAAATGAAACAGTATTCTCACACCTGCATAGAAGACCTTTGGAACCACTAAGGAGAAAACAGAGATTTTCTTCCCTTAGTACACTCTCCAAGCCCAAGACCGCAGCTCAGTACTTAATGAGAAATAGAAATAAGATTTCAGCAACATTTTCTGTGTTTTTAAGCCAGAGAAACACTGAACAATTTCCCAGACCAGTTGAGTGGGGTGATGTTGAGGACCTGTTGTTGATTTTATCACTCACCTTTGCTCATCCTATGAGCAAGTTTAGCAGTTGAGGGAAACTCATTCTCTGCCAACCCTGGTCTATTGACATACACACAGGATGCGAACCCTGGCTACCTGTCTAAACTCACCCTAGGGACCTTCTTTTGCCCCACCAAACCTTTTTGCAAATGCACCTGCAGCACAGATAATGGCTTCAGACCCTGTTCTACAAATGCAGAGGTCGGTGTCATTGGGTGACAGTTAAACTCTCCAGAAAGTCCATTTGCTAGAATAAATTGACATTCCTGGCCTCTTAAAACTGCATGTGACTTACAGAGACTGAGGTGAGAATAGGCTCACTCCAGTTAAGTCTATTAACTGCTGGAATGGCTCCTGCCTGGAGTAAGTAGATATTGTTGAAGCAGTGGTAGATCTCCTTTGATATCCACATGGTTTGGCTTTTGTCTTTCAAGAAAATGTTTCTGTATCTCAGCATATGGACATTAAAAATGAATGCTATTTGGTTTCCTCACACAAAATCACAGTTGATACCTAATCAGGCAGAAGGATGTGATGCTGTGCGGTTTTGAGAAACTTAAGAAATTATATTAAAGATTTGGGTGGTTATTCAAAGGCTTTCTATTATTCACTGAAAGAGAAAAGCTAAACACAGAAGGACCTATTTTGCCTTAATCAAAACACAGCATTCAGTTTGGCTAAAGACTAAACATGTTTGAGGGTAGTTGTAGGGAAAAATAAGTAAAAAGGGTTTTTTCCTAATCTGAAACAACTAGATATATGTAGAAATTGTGGTATTTCTCACCAAAAAAAACCCAATATCCTCATCTTACTTACAGTTTTACCTTTCAGATGTATATATTTTTCTTTTGTTGTGATTTCAGGCCAGTGTTTTGAAGCTGTTGCTTTACTGTATAAAGCAACTACTGAAATAAGTCCAGGAAGATTTTATGCAAGTTACATACATTAATCGTTCTGCTTCTCACACTTTATTGTTTTTCTTAGTCCTCTAACTCCCTCCATTTAATTTGCTATCTTTGTAGCTTCTTATGAAACCTGCCAAATGCCAATTTTTAGTAAGCAGTTCCCTAAATTAATCACATACAAGTATTCAGTTCTCTTACCCCTAGAATTTTACTAAAGGAAAAAGAAAATAGTTTAAAGAGATACTTTCATACTATAATTTGTTTCCCTCTTTTTGTTCTTTTCCCTTGCTTTTTTTCATACAGCTTATTTTTCCTGGCAAGACAGAAACATTCTTCAATTACTGTATTCTTTAAATGAAGCTTGTTCTGTTTTAACTGATATAATTTTCAGTTTGTTCCCAAAGTCAAAATGGAAGGATTATGTATTTATTTTGTGTTTTATTTATTTTATAGAAAGGAGCTCGAGAAGGTCAGAACATTCAATTACAGGAAAGGCTGGTAAAGCTTCCATGGACAGGGCATCATTACTGGAGTTTTTACTGCAATCGAACTGACAGCTCCTGAGCGCAATTTCCTCCTTTCTGCTGCATGCAGAGAATTCTTGGAGATAGAAGCACATTTAAAAAAACTCTATCTCCTTTATTCTATGCTTCAGAAATCAACCTCTGCAGCTTTCTCCCGCTCCCCAGTGAGGGAGAAGCCGAGCTCTCCCTTTCTGCTCTCCCATTTCTGCCTCATGCAGCATAAAATGGGAGGCACATGACGGACATGGGGTCCCGCAGTGGACTGGATTAAATCAGGTACAGTAATCTCCAACTTCAGCACTGCCTCTGTTTGCATCCGATGATATTTATTTAGTGCACGAGGTAAAGAAACAAGAAGCTTGTGCACTGTTGTTCTGGCCTTGTAAATAATGTAAGACTTGCAAGGAATGATTAAAATTTGTTTCTCAAATAAGATTTATCTTTCATTGGAAAAAAAAAGAAACAAGCCAAACCCCTCCATCTCTTCCTCAGAGAGAGACTGGGTTACCAGACTAAATTTTGCAAGCTCAGTTTTCTACAGGAACAGAAGGTGTCTAGGCTTCTGTTACAGTCTCTGGAAGGTCTAATCAATCTTGGATTCATCATAGAATCCTAGAATAGTTTGGACTGGAACCTTAAATATAATTTTTTTCCATGGGCACGAATACCTTCCACTAGACCAGTTTTCTCAGGGCCCCATCCAGCTTGGCCTTTAACAATTCTGGGGAGTCAGTTTCAATTTCAGAACAGGCAAAAATTTCATCTAACCACAAAAATGTACCCAGTACCATCTGATATATGATAGAGTGTAAGAGTTTTCCACGTGGGATAATAGATAGATATGATGTGAGGCTATAGAATACTCTCAGCTGGAGATCAGATAAAGATCTCTTAGGGTATCATGGTTATTTCAGTGACCTGTGTTAAGCTGAAGCCAGTTCCTCTAAATGTATTATTTACATAATATATTTAGAAAATCCTCTGAAAATGTTCACATGTAGGAAATAATGCTCTGACTTAATTTATTTATGCTGTTCATAATCATTGAGGAATATGAATAACTTTCAATGGTGAATCAAAACTAAAATTAAGGAATTGTTCCCTGGAGGTGATGCTCTCTAGGATACTTAGCAAACCTGAGGGATGTTTACATTTTGGAAGGATGGACACAGGTGGTAGTGGCTACAAAAAACTCAACAACAAAACAGAAAATGGTTAGTTCAGAGATGGTTTCCGTTGCCATCTGAATGTAGCTGACTGAAAAGTATGTGCCAAGACCAGTGAGTACAGCAGTTAAAGGCTCTGAAATGTTGCTGAGGCCATTTTTGGCCAGCTGCCCATTTGAATCAAACTGAGCTGAACTGGAACCTAGCATAACCTAGCATCTGGTGGTGGTTTATGGCAGTAGGTCTCACACAGCTTGAAGATCTCCAAAGTACAGGAAGGCTATGCATTGGGTTGAAGGGATTAAGCACAAAAATAGAGTGTCCCACCAGCTAAATCTCTGTTGCTAAGGAGATCTTTCTGTGTTGATCTCTAGGTGTGCCAGGGGTCCTATTCTCTCCAATGCCATCTTATTTTTAAAAGTTGTTGATACTAGAGTCTCTCACCTTTGTGTCTTAATTTCATCTTTATCAGAGTCACTACCAGAAAGTGAGACAAGCTGTGTGGTTGTTCTTACCATTTGTAACACAGAGTTACAGCCTTGGATTTGAGAATTAGCTTTTTCCTAAGCATTCTTGTATTATTTCCCATTTCTTACCCTTCCTGTTTTTTCTGGTATGACACAAGTTAATTGATGGTCAACTCATGACATGGGTTATGGATGCTGTACATTGGATAGGACAAAAGAATTAATTATTGCTCATCACCAATTCCTTGCATTTATCGTGTTTGTAATCCAACAGTATTATGCTGGACATGAGTACACTTCTTACCTTCTCCAACCAACCTATTTGAAAGAAATAATTAAACATGCAAGAGACATGTTAAATCACTGAATTTCCACTAGACACCAATGTAGTACAAACTATCCATGCAAACAGATATTTGGGCAAATTGTCTGCTGGTCCAGCTTCATCGGCTTTAATCAGTAAAGAGCTCAGCTGAGGTTTCCCGAGGGAAGATGTTGGATTTCAAGCTGATGCTGCGTTTGAGTTTGGCCAAGAAGCCATGATAAATTAAATCTATACTCAAACATGCTGAAGAATTTCTCAGTTTTTCAAATGACATTTCAGGCCATTTCACTCAAAAAAAAAAAAAAAAAAAAATTATCGCACAATGGTTGTGCTTCCCTGGATCCACATCCTGAATTCGTGTATGTGTCCATTTGTTAATGCTTTTATAGAATTATTTAAGGTGGAATTGTCCAGAAAGGCGAAAAACATTAAGTTGTGATGAAGGAATGTGAAATATAAAAACATCTTATTTTTCTCCATGAATGGATAAAAAGCCTTTTTCTTCCTCTCACTTCCTTTTCCGTGCCCCACAAAAGGAAAACAAAACAATACAAAACAAAAAGTCCAAATAATATATAGAATTTTCCTTCACTAATGATATTCCATTGTTCTAAGAAGGAAAAAATGGTACTAAGTATAATGAGATGCCAAATACAAAAAAGCCATGCTGCTCATCTCTAAGCCCTTCTGTTCCTTGAAGTGAAAACTCATTTTAAGAAGATTATGCTGCATATATTAGAAGATGGGCTGATATTCTGCATTCATACTCTACTGGGGCTTTGGCAGTAAAATAGAGAGAGGAAGGGAAGGAAAACAACCCAGCTAAAAAACACCATTTGTTCCCATTTACCTAATAGACTAATTTGAGACATAAGTGACTTTTCATTCATTTATCCTTGAATATATGTATTATATATATATATAATATATGAATATATTTAATCTGACAGATTCTTCAGCTGAAAAGGAGTCATATAGATTTTTTTAATTAGCAAGGAGGCTGCAGAGATGAAGAAGGTAGTATTTGAATGAATTCCAAATTTAACATGAGTTACAAAATTTTTCTGATTTCAGGGAAAAAAGAAATTCCTTTGACTCGAGAAGAAGGGCTCAAATTCCCCAAAAAACCCTTCCAGAGTTTTAAAACTGTAAGAAGTTTTAATTCCTTTACTGCATGAGAGGCAGGGACTACATCTCCAAAGAATGAATGTCTGAATGCAAGTTTCTTAATGAATTTGTAATGAACAAAACCTTTACAATTCATACCCAAGGAAGATATTGTTGGGGTTGGTGATGAAATTTTAAATAAGAAATTCTGTGTCTGCTCCTCACTTTAATTATCTCTTAACAATATTTTTTCCATGGGAATTGGCTATACATTTTTAATATAAGTATTTGTTTAAGAAAAGAAAAATGTACAAATCATATTTTAAGTTAACTTTTGAATGCTTTGTATGCTAGTTTAGGGCTAAGTTTATCTCTCTGTGGTTGGAAATGCAAGACTTGGACTGCCCATATCTATTTCCTAGACCCATCTAATTTATGTTTCTAGAAGAATTAATACAAAACTGTGTTACTGACCTCATGTCATACTGAACTCATATTGTGTTAAGGTCCTGCTGTGAGTGAAGAGTTGGGCCAGATGACCTCCCACTCCTCTAACATAAATTATTCTGCTTGTTTGGCAGTTATTTCATCTAAAGATTTGTCACCTATTTTACTTCCTTTTATTATTTCTTTTCCTTTCATTTCATTAATGTCAGTAACAGTGCTCTGGGAAGAAATTAGGGTCTAATCCTGAATCATTACACTTTGAATGATTTTTGCATTGTGCATGAGATGAATTAATTCAAGTTGCAGATAGACAAAAATAAATTGGACAGTTTTTCTCCATTATATTTCCCCCTTTCTGTAAAACTGAAGCAGAATTTACTTTTTTTTCTCCTAAAAACCAAAAAAAATTAAAAATATTTTCACTATAATAAATTTATACATAAATTTTTATCCCCTTAAATTTACTTGTCTTATATATATACCCATACACATAAATACATATATGCTCATGGAATAACAGAAAACAAATATATTTTAGCTGCAAAGAAGCTATATGTTTAAAAAAACTCAGGTGCTTAAAGGCATTAGGTGACAATTTAACTTTCATTTGTGTCTTTCATGCTTAAAAGTCTCATATTATTTGAAATACAAGGGATTTAGAACTCTGAATGCTGGGTTATCACTGAAAATTGAATTTAGCTTTCTAAAATAATTTATAAATTTTGAAAAAAGCCCAAACATTTAAACTGTGTATAGGTTTATTCAAATTAAAAATATTTAAAGTCTTCTATTTTTCAACTTAAGTGCTCTGATTGTACCTGTTTAATGAAATGAAGAGGGAAGGAAATTATATTTTAAACTCATCAATATACACTGGGGTTTTTTTAACAACAAGTTTTTAAAATCAGTTTGCTAACTGCCATCTAGGAAATTAATTGAAATAATTATTCAGTTCATAATGTGAAGAGATAATATATAATTTTGTTGAGTTTTGTTGAGTTATTTCTGCACAGATTACTCCCCTACCCACTCCAAACCTGTGGTGTCAGAGCTAAGGCACCTGATCAAAGTAACTTGAAATGCAGTTCATGGAAGTTGAGCAGCCCGGAAAACATACGATCCATCTAATGTTTTATGCATACCTATAGGTCGATAATGTTATTTATCATTACAGCACACTGGCATGTAGTCAGAGCCTGAGAGAGGACCACAGGGCTATAAGCTGAAGGGAAGTACTAACAAATGACAGCCCAGCACTGCAGTGCATCTATTTGGTAGCAATTATCAGCTTGTGAGTAACTACCGAAAAAGCTGCGGAGAAAAATGACCTAATGACCAACGGTGGTGTTCAGAGACCTCTGCAACTTGTGTGGAATAATACTGAAACAAACTTGCTAGCTATGGGACAAAGTAAGTTATTTCTTAACTAAGCAGTAATAAAAAAAAAACCCCAAAGCTCTCATGTGCTGCTTGCAGAGACATTACACAATGTCAAGGAATGCTTTAAAATTAGCAAAAGAAACAAGTGTCACAATTAACGAGACTTTATTGAGTATTTTGTTTATTTATTGCTGCCACCTCAAATTTTAATCAGATAAATCAGTTAATGTTTTCCCATGGAAGTAATAATAAAAGCACTCAGGCTATATTACCTAACATGTCACACATATGAAGGGAAGAATCACTGCAAACACCCCTGCAGGAAAATAGGGTATTCACCTCTTGCAAGTATTACTGCACACAAAGGCTCCATTTAACCATGCTGATCACAATCCAGGGCTGGAATCAGGCTTTCCTTGCTGAAAGCTTAAAAGAAGAAATGTATTCCAGTGCCTTGCCCACTCCTTGAGTACTGATTTAAGAAAAGTTGTGTTCTCCAAACTGAGCTCCAGGGAATTAGGAAAAGAAGAGTGAAGACATGAAATGAACCTAACAGAAGAGGAGAAGTTACTGGAGGTCACATAGTCAATTGTCTTTGGAACTTGATGGTTTAGTAAATGCTTTCCTTTGTGCATTCCTCTGAACCATAATTTTGTTACCCCACAGAGTGCCCTTAGATGTTCTCCAGAGAGTTTCCTCCCAAATGGCAAACTCAGTCCTACATTTCTCAAGCTGACATTCCCTTCTTATTGCAGCCCAGCCTGTTACCCCTGAAGAGCAGAATGGGATGTTATTCTATATTTCTTTTGGTGAGCTGTTTCACTAGCAGGATTGTGACCACAATTTCTGATGCAGAAGGCTTTATAGTTGGATGGGCAGTCTACAAAAAGTTGCTGGAGAAAGAAAAGATTCAAGTAGCTAGAAGTCTTTTCTCCAGGAAAGTCCAGACTGATGCAAATAGGAGGTTATAGTTAGAAAATTCCATTAATATTGTTAGAAAAAGTTCATTTTGTTAAAATTACTTTGGCCATGCAACGCTTGTCATACACAACCTGGAAGAATAAGCTCTCATCCATCTTGGAAAACACAGTAAAGTTTTAATTCCAGATGTGACTGAGGTCCATATGCATCTGAGATTTCCATCTGACTTTTTTAAATGACTTGCAGTGACCACAGAGAAAGCCTAATTTAGGTGCTTCGGTTAAGTGCTAAACTTGGGTGGCATGAGCTGAGTCTTTAGAGATTGTGATTGTTCTTTGAAGAACACAATGAAAAAGCTGAGTAAAATTCTAAAATACAAAAAAATATATATAGGAATAAGGCACATAACAGTAAGTGAAGTTGTTTATTACAAATCAAACCAAGTGGCATCTCTCAGCTACGAACCTTGATTTATTTCCTTTTTCCTGGCATGGCTTATGGCATGTGTTAGCACTGTTATCCATGCATTATAAATATTTATTTATGTATTTATGTTTTATGCTTTTACAGGCCAGTAAAAACAAATAACTGAACAAGTTTACAGGCAGTTAATTTGATGTTTAATGGAAATAATAGTCTGAAAATGTCCTGCTTTGTGAAAGCATTGAGCTGAGTTTCTCCAGGGAACTGTTTATAGCACCAGAGATTTTTTCCCTCTGGGTGCTGGGAACCCAGTCTTTAAGTCCTATTTTCTTACTTTGCAAAATAATGAAAACAACAAACTTCTGTTCGTGCTGTTGAAACTTCTCATCAATTCTTCATTTCAAGGACATAATTGCTGTATCTGGATAAGAAAAATAAACAACAGCAGTTTGCCATCATGATCTGAGAACAAGTAATTCAGACTCTGATGAGACTGATAAATAATTTTAATGGAAATCCCAGTTCTTGCTTTTTTTTTAATAAAAACGTTTTCAATTTTTGAAAAAAAATATTATTAAGACATTTAAAAACTAGATCTTCACCGTCTTCTTTTTATTTTTTTAATAAAATATGGTACACAAAAATGAAGGGAAGAAGTGGGAAGATTTGGAAATGGAAAAAAAGAGAATGTAAACACAGCAAAAGACAGTACTTCTAAAAAATGTTAATTGAAGTAATATCAGTGGCCCTGTTTTTATCAGTTCTTTGATGTTTTTAGTTATGTTTTGCTGAAAATGAGAACATTTAGGGGATAAATTTTTTTATGGGAAACACATTTTTCTTCAAAATATAAGCCAGCCTTATTACTTCAAAATATTTTTGCACAACAAATTTTTTTTTTTGTCCCCCAAGTCTTACATGGTCCAACTGTCTCCTTATTACAATTTTACCCAACAAAGGGACTTTACATCACTTAAAGATCACATATCATATGGGATAATGTCCTGTTCAGCTTAGAGTCAAATTCAACTCCTCAGCATGTCAGGGGAGGCACAGAGAGGGAATGGCTGGGAACAGCATTGTGGGTTCAAGCCTGTGCTGGAGGCCAAGTGTCTTGTTTAAACCTTGACAAGCTCAATAAATCAAGACAGCAAAAAAAATGATGAAAAGACCAATCTCTTCCTCATTTCTGTTTGGAGGAGTATAAATGATTATTAAGTCTCTTATGAGGCAAATAACGTGTAACAAGTTTCTTGCCACTGTGGTTATCTGCTTGTTCCAGAGTAATTTCCTTGGATAAGCATTTTGGTTTTGTTGTTTTCCATGTCTTTGGTTTGCTTTGTTGGATTTTGAATTTTTTTTTAATGTTTTTGCGTTTGTTACTATTATTACTATTTTTATTACTATTATTATTATTATTATATTTTAAAGATAGAGCCTATTTTGACTTATTTTAAGTAGTCCTAAAAGAGAAAGGAAAAACCTACTGAATAGACCATTACTTTCTCCCGCCTCCTCTAAACAGTTCAGAATTCAGCTTTCATTTTGATGGTGCTTTAACAACACTTGGTTAAAAAAAGTAAACTAATTACAATGGAAATGCAGCTCTGAAAACTTTTAGAAAAACACATTATTTTGTTTTAGGGTTCAGTTAATATACATTCATTTATCATCTTTATAAGAGATGTACAGGGCAATGATGAATAATCCCTGGCTTCCAATCAGGAAATGCAAATTATTCTTCTCTCTTTTTTTTCCTGTCTTTTTTTTCTCTCTTTTTTTTTCCTTTCCAATGAATAATGCATACTAGTAAAACTGAAGGGGGAAGAAAAAAAAAAAGTGGTGCCAGAAAGCTGGCAGGATGTAATGACAAGCAAGAAATGTAATGTGGTGTGTTACCGAAAAAGCCTCTAAAGAGAAGACAAACACTGCAGTTCCTTTAGTCACAATTACATCATCAACCTTGAACTTAGGGGAAAGTGTGCAAAGCATAAAGCCCAGAAAGAATGGGGAGGGAAAATGCTATCCCTCCCCATTAAGTAAATAAATATTAAGTAAATAAAGTAAATTAAAAAATAACTCCTAGATTCAGGGGCTTTCTTTTAGTTAGTAATGGAGCCCAAATCATGTTCCCTAACCTGAGACTCCATCTGTCTACCAGCAGTCTTGGCTTTCCTTATAGAGAAACAAACCTGCACTCTGACTGGGATCACAGAGATTTTAGGCTGATTGAGCTGGTTGAGCTCCCAAGTTTGCATCACTGTAGCTTGAAGGAGTTTTAGTCGATTGGGCTTTTACTTTAGACTACGACTTTAAAAGCTTAAACTTGTATGGGTTGAATTTGGGTTGCACTTTCATCCTGCTGTCACAGACAAGTGTCAACTATAACAAAACCAGTTGAATAATCACAGTTTAAACATAACACAAGAAGGTCTCAGTGGAAGATATACAGCTTTGCACTTAACACAAAAGAGCTACAAAGCAAGGTCTCAAGCATTTCTCTGATATGTTGAAACTCAACGAAGGCTTATTGCTCTTAAGAGCTTGCCACTTTTAACTGAGATCTTGACTTTAAAACACTACATTGTCATATCTGAATCATAAAGTTCATAGAGAAAGTACAGCAAAACATATTTTTCTTCGCTCTTTTTTTTTTTTT
>VXAC01006997.1:10721-33360 GCA_013399225.1 Rhipidura dahli
TTTTTTTTGCCTTGCTTTGGTTTGGTTCCTTTTGAGTTAGTTCATTTAAATTTGGTTTGTTTTGATTTAGTTTCTTTTGGCCTGGTTTCCTGTGTTTTTTCTCACCAGTTCCTAAAAATCTTAAGGATGGAGAGTTATAAAAATCTCAAACTACAGTGCCCATACCTGTCACCAATGTAATTATATGCTTTGAATTTTACCACACTTATTGAACTATGGTTTCTATAATGAAAATAAAATACATTATCTCTAAGTTTAACCACACACTTTCTGAACTGAAGGCTATCTTCTTCCTTACTTTCTAAATGTTGATTCCTTTTCCTAAGTAACAAATGATAGAATGAAAGGAAATGGCTTCAAGTTCTGCCAGGGGAAGTTTAGATTGGATAACAGGAAAAAGTTTTTCACTAAGGTGGTTGCCAACCATTAGAAGAGTGTGACTCAATGCAGCGTTGGGTCACCATCCCTGAACATTTAAAAGATATACAGTTGTGGTGCTTACAGAGGTGTTTTAGTGGTGGACTTGGCAGTGCTGTCTTTAATGGCTGGACCTGATGTTCTTCGAGGGCTTTGCTAATGTAAATGATTCTATGATTCCATGGATTTCAAAAGCATCTGGATCACTAAACTCCTGCAGATTTATTTAAATGTCTCAGCTCTCGTTGCAGATCTATGAACATGTCACAGTGGTGAGTAAGCACTTGAAGACCTCCTCCTACAAGGCTGTTCCTGATCCAGACCTAGGGACTGGCCATATTTCACCCTCTATTCTACCTTCTGACAGTCACCAGCATTTCTAGAAGAGATATCACAGTTTGTGAGTTTCTTACAGTTTGCAGGAATGATTTCTGGTTCAACTGCTAAAGGACTATTTTCTCAGTAATGAACATATGGGTTGAGTCCTTGCTGCTGTTCAAATTACACCCTCTTTCTGACTCACATGTGTCCATTCAGGGCATAAACACTGTGATATCTGCTGAGGAACACATGCTGTTTCCAAAACTAAGTTTTCTTCCCTTTTTTGTAACAAGATAGAAAACATAATGTTTTTTCTTTTGACTTGTAAATTCTATTGCTGCTGCTATTTATTTATTCCGATCTCCCTCCTTTCTGTCCCTAAGATGACCAAAAACTCCTGGCCTATACATATAGCCTATGTAAAAACATATTTCATGGATGGATAAAGGCCAAAATCAAGTTATTTCATTAAGACACAGCAACATGTCTTGTGGCATACCTTTAAAAAATCAATAAATTGAGGTAGGATGGGACCTCTCATTGTGTTAGAAGCCAAAATATATTTATTGTCCAGATGTAATTTCAGTTTTATTGCCCAGATCACAGGTCATTGGTTAGCAGATGCTGGGCAGGGAATCTAGCCGGTCAGCTAATAGCCTCCCCACTGCTGGAATTAACTAACAGTCAAAAGGTTTAATAACCAAAGGTCACAATAGGCTGTTTGAAGAGTCGGTAGGAATCCATCTGATAAATTATCTTCTTCTGTTCTGGGGCAAATGCTGTCTCACCTCCCTCCGTGCTATAAAATGAGAATTAGAAAAGTAAACTCTTACTCCAGGCCAAAAAAGTTGATTTTCACAGCTTGCTAACATCTTCCAAGGAAAGCATGTCCTGTCCTAAACTCTTGCCTCTGTTGTTGCTGATTATTCTGAAACCAAAATTGATCAAATTTGGAAGTGGAGCAAAAGCACTCATTAGTGGCTTGGGAGTGAATGTAGATTTGGGGTTTACTTTTTAAAATCTATTTGATAATGTCAAACAAAAGTTACCATGCAATAGTGAAAAACCTTGTAATATAAATTTTAATGTTTGGATTTCAGTTATTTGCCCAATCTATCATGATAGGGTTAACAAAACCTACTTGAGTTAGGACTGGAGTCCTCAAATAGGTAATGATATAAGAATTTACCATCAAATTATACCAACCCAGAAGTCTTGAATCTAATTGCTGGAGGCACATAGAAGTATATTTTGTCACTTCTCTTGTTAACTTCATCATTCTCTTCTAAAACAGTAAGAAAATGACAGTCTGCAGCCTTGATAAGTTGCTGGTGTTTTCAGTAAAAAATGACCGTTAGTGAATAATGAATGCTTCCTGCTTATTAAAACTACTTTTTTTTTTTTTTTTCTAGCTTTAACTTCTCCCTGAAGTAGGCAGAAGATTGTTTTGCACACCCCAGACCTTGGCCTTTCATTGAGGCCTGAAGTAAGCACTACCATGACAGAGAAACTGTGAGTGAGCAGTGAGGAAAGGGGGAAACTTTTCTCTACTTTTTCTTTATTAACCTCTTCCTTATGGGATGCCTTATTCATATGGTGAAATATTTTTCAGGTCACTTCAAGCTGTCATCATGGAAATTTGTTCATGCTTTATAGAAAAATCTGAGGTGCAAAAGGATTCAAGCCATGATATTAATGTTAGCAGAGAGAGGCACCAGGTTCCACTACTCTCACACTATTGTGATGATAGTCTTAGACTTGAGCTTGGTCTGCACCCTAACTCAGTTCTCATCAGTCAAATCCATGCTTCCAACAGCAGGAAGAGCTGGCATCTAACATCTGGATTGATTCCTGTGCCTGAGTTTTCCTATTTGGCTGACCTCTCCGCTCATTCTAGGTGGAAATCAAATCATCATCAGCTTGAATAACTGATGAGCATGATCTGGAGGCTGAGCCTGTGTACCACGAAAACATAAATGTAGAGCTGCAGTCTGAGCATGAGGACAGGACTAAGAAATAGGAGTGGACTTGCATAGTCATAAATTAATGATGGTCCAAATACAGTCACTGAGATTTGATTTTAAAGAACAAAAAACCTCCCCTGCGTAGAGAAATTTCATCCACAGCCTCTAGGATCACAGCTTATTTTGTGCTTTTCTACAGTTTTTCATAGCCCTTTGCTTCACTCAGGCTAAATTAATCATCTCCTTTTCATTTCAAATACATGCCCTGGTTTAAAGAGACTGAGCAAAATGAAATAGCATGTGAATCTCAAGACAAGTGCTGCAGACACACACGTAAAGGAGAGCATGGCCATCGCTGCAAACAAGTATAAAATGCTGCAGTAAACACACAAGCCCTTAGCAAAACAGAGTGAGCTCAGCTCCTCCATGTGAGCATGAGAGAATTGATGCAGTGAACATTGGACTAAGAAATAAGTGAAGAACAGCTACAGGAAAGGGTTTGTGGTACTGCAGCAAAGTATTTTCAGCAATCTGAAGTTTTCAACATGGCAAGAAATGTGAGAGAGTTCAAAAATACAGTATAGTCATGGACTATGATTGTACGCTTATAAGCTGCAGCCCAGAGTAGCAAAAAAAGTCCTTTTTTCTTACATTTTAGTTAATACTCATGGCTTCATGTTTTCAATCCATGAGAATCACGGCACTGAAATTCACCTGACACATACATACTAGAAGAAAAATGTCCATTTGCTGTGAATGAAGGCTGGGAAAGAAGAAAGAGAAAGGATGTAAAAAGAAACAATTATAAAAGCTATGTTTCTGATGGAACAGTTTGAATTACTAGGTGGGACTCATTTGCCCGAACACAGATGAACTGGTCAATAAATCCTTCCAGGAGTGATTGGCTCACTTTAAGATATATATCAAACCTAGATTAATACAAATCAATCTCTGGAAATGTCTGTTTCTCTCTATTTTGGACTGTCAGGAAGGAATTCTTAGGTAATGAATTCAGATTTAGGCCTCTAAATTTTAAACAACTGAACTTAGAAAAGATGAATCACATCCTTAGTTATTTGTGATAAACTAGTCCTCAGGTAATGCAGCTCAAAGGCACACAACCCATTCGGATAAAAGTACAGTCAGGAATATGGGGTTTACTCTATCAAAAAAAGGACAGAGTAGATTTGCTGCTCAACAAAGTACTAATAATTAATAAACACTGAGGATGTTGATTTGAAAAACACAGATCCCACAAATAGCACTGGTGTTTAGGTTGCATGTGACCAAGGTTACTTATCACACACATCCTGTGAGTGGATAAGTCCATAAGACTGGGGGATGTGCTCTCAGTTTCCCATTTAGACAACAGCTTTACCAGGGAAATGCTGTGAAATACTTCAGAAACAGGAAATATGTAGAACTCTAAGTTAGGTACAGAGCAATTCAACATTCAAAATCTTTCTGTACTTGAACAGAGATTTTGGTGTCGGCTCTGATACGAATATTATATCAGCATCCCTTTAAAGCCTTCCTTTTCCTACTCAGCAGTTTTGCTCTTTTAGTCCCACACTTCCCTTGACCAATTACATTAATGTGTGTTTGTCAATACCGAATTTCATTAGCTGCGTAACAGCCCAGAGCCCAGCAAATCTTGTTGAATTTTCCTTGCCTCTTAAGCCTGAGTTCCTGCATCTTCCCAGCTTTGTGCTGTCAGCAAAACTTAACACGTTTACAATAGGTCTCTTGATCTAGGGCAATTACAAAGGGAAGCAATAGCAGGTGCAGGAAGCTTAACAAGAGACTGATGTTGTACTATCATTGTGGTCTCCAATCCCGTGTTAGTATAAGGGTTGTCAAATTGGTTCAAATTAAATTGACATTGCGGTGGAGCAGGTATCGCACAGTTGTTGTAAATCTCAGACTTTCTTGACTCCAATGCCTTGAGAGGAGACAAGGAGAGGGAGTCAAGGAGGAGGGGACAAGCATGTGCAAAGGCAGCAGCAGAAAATGAGAGTGAATGCAGAAACAAAACAAGCAGAAAATGCTTTAGCAGGCCACCTACTGCATCTGTGGTGTGGGTTGTCACAAGGAAACAGTCAATCAGGACTTGCATAGTTCAGGAAACATACACTGCTATGCAATAATTTTTGAATGAATGAACAGAAGAAAGTTTATAAAGGATGAAATTCTCTGTAACTTGATGCCATATCACCCAGATTTTCCCCATCAGACCACCTGTGGAATGCAGGGTGCTGAAATGAGAGCACCTGGAGAACTTTCCTGGAAAGAGAGAGCTTCTAGGTGAAGAAGAAATTTCAGGAAGGTCTGCCATAACGTAGAGTGATTTGTCAGGGTCATTACACTGCTAACAAGTTGGCTTTCTTCAGCTGTAATTAAATGCCTTGAGAGGTTTGATTCTTCAGAGGACTTATGGAAGGGATATTCCTTCTATGAAGTAAGAAAAAGGTAAAGAGCCTGTCAGACTGGTGCATTTCTGGGCACGTGCAGTGAGAGAAATTTGTTCTCCTGATGAAGCTTGTCGAAGTATAGAATGTTGACAAAGATATTCAAGTTAGGAAGATAGTAACCTTGAAGTCCAGACAAATAGATATTTCCAGAATAAGAAGGCCTAAAGAGACAGCAAAGTAGTTCACACAAGAAAATGTAAAGTCTTGAACTTGGAGAAAAATAACTCCAAGTACCAAGATGAGCTGGGAGCCAACTCTCTGGAAAGCAGCATTGGCAGAGAAGGACATAGGGGGCTCCAGATGGCCGGNCCAAAAACTTCCTGGTTTATACTACCAAGAACATTGCCAGAAGGTTAAGGAAGGTGATCCTTCCCCTCTGCTCTGCACTGGTGAGACATCTCAAATTCTGGTCCCTGTAGTGCAAGACAGATATGGGTACACTGGATAAATAGTGATCATCCAGGAAACAAAGACACTGCTGTTAAGCTGTCTCTGTAGAAAGGATATGTTCAAGCTTGCATAGTAGTCCCCAGATGTTAATTGAAATACAGATTGTCCAAAAATCTATGTACTGAGTCCTAAAACACACATCCAAACTTCATAAGTTGAATACCTCTGTAGGCTTTATTGTGTTTATAAACAAAGAGTTTGCTTCAACCGACTGAAGTAAAACGTCTAGTGTCGTTTGAGATTATGAGAGAGTATGAAACATCTATATGGGTCTGGCAGGACTGCAAAATGCCTACACCCCTCTTGACTGGAATTGTGATGTCAGAAGCAATTATCTAGAGCATATTGAATGCATTAGACACCTCTTTTTAACAATAAAACTTCTGAGTTTTCTTGATGGTAACAGGAGTTGAGAAAGATAGTTTGGAGGCAGACCTTTACCTCTAAATACTTAAATGCATTTCTGCTAAAATAAGGACAGTAAGGGCAATAAAAACCTTACCCCATGCACAAGAGAATTCTCTTTTCTGTTCTATCACATGGTTAGTCAGAAAGAAGAAGTTTAATTACTTCTATTGTTCTAAGAGCTTTTGCAGAATCAAATGGTCCTTGAGTCAATGACCAGTTAAGATCCTGACTCTGCCTAGGGCATTCAGATTCTGAACTCTAGTCAGCCTCCCTGTCCATTACCTGGAAACAAGTGGCCTGCTCAGGAACCAAAGTATTTGATTACATTTTGAGTCTACATTTTTGGGTGGTAATGAAGCTGTGGTTTCCCATATGGACTACTGTGTTTGTAAATCTCCCAAGCCCCATGTTTTGAAGAAACTTTGTGTGAGGGACCCTGATTTTGAGGAGACTGCTGTGTGCAGACTGGCTTTATTATTTGAGGAAAGAATTAAGGAAAACAGCTTGACAACTTAAGGGACTATTTTACCATTAATGTCAGTATGATGAGATGGGCTTTTTTTTTTTCATCTTCACCTGCCTTCTTCAAAAACTAAGTCTTTTCCATAAGAACTCATGGAAGTTTCTATAGCTTGAGTGCCAACCACTCAGTATTTATCCTTTTGATAGTTTTAATCAAGCCAAGTTTTATTCATTTTTCCAGATGTTTCCCATTTAATTGATTATTTCACCACCATCAACGATCTGTTTTTTCACTTCCAAGTTTGACCTTCTCATCTTCTGTGCCTTACAGTTACCATTATTTTATCTAGAGATTTGCATGAAATTGAGATTATAGTCCTCTCTATTAATCACTGGTCCAGGCAATTTAAGAAGGTGATGCACATAAAACCACACACGAACAGAGCATATTCTTTCCCTCTGCATGGTACCTGCCTTTTGGGACCCTGCAGAACCTATTACATAAATGAAGGTGAATCTACTACTCAAGTATGTCCTTTAGCAGTTATGAGCTGTTTTTCCACCGGATTCCTGAATTCTGATGTCAGCCATTGACTGGTTGTACTGAAAAGATCCCACATTTGTGTTTGCCTCTCATGAAAGCACATCTGTAATTATAAAATTATTTAAAAATGATCACAATAAATCCTTTCTCTAGGTCATTTGATCTTGCTTGCCCTTTTACTAAAGTCTGCCAAACCAGTCTTTGTATAGTCTATGAGTGTGATGAAGATTTCTAAAATCTTTTTAGTAGTGTTGTGTTTAGAGCATTTTTTTTAGGAACAATAAATTGTAGAAAATTCAACAATTTTTATTCAATTCAAAACCAGAAGTGTGACTTTACAGAAAATACTCTACCATACTATTGAAGGACACATTTTTTGGCAAATAAAGGCAATGCAAATAAAGTAAAAAACAAAAAATGAATTAAGGTAGATAAAGGAGTTCAGTAATCATGAAAGGCATGTAGCAAATGATCAACTGGAAAGTATACTGTGGAAATGTTTGGTTGGCTTGTATGATTCTCCCAGGGAATGTTGGGATATTCTCCAGCAGATGTTTCATTGTTCAGACATTTAAAACTAGATTAGGAAAAGCAATAGGAAAGCAAGTGCAGTGAATAATAATTCGAAAAATGGATGAGATTGCAATTGGAACAGATGAACTGATTCAATCTGCCTTATTAAATATTACATTGTGAAGATCCCAACATCCTCTCTAATTCTTTCTAACTTCTTTTTATGTTTTTAAGACATTATCAAATGGTATAAATAGTAGGAATGAAGATTTGATTAAAATCTATCAGGAGATGATATCTTTTAGATATTTAACTAAGACTTATTAAACCAAAATTATGATGAATTCAGTGTTCAGGTTATGACAGTTCACTAGTGTCAATCACTTTCATACTGACTGCTTTATAAAAATATACGTACATAATTTGCAATAGAGGAATAATGTCACCTGTCCTCTTCACATTTTCTTCCTCCACATAACATATCCTTACACTATAAACCACAGGAAATGTCTTGGTTTTTCTTGTACCCAGCCCATCCCTAGGGCTCTGGATGGCATTATAATCTCCATCCCCTGAAAAATAAACATATACCAGGTACCAACAAATGGAAGCAACTCAAGACAGAGCACTGAAGCATAAATGATTCCTTCCAGTCAGGGCTCTGTGATTTGTGTGCCTGTGTGGGTGTGTGGACTGCGCACAGTGGTGTGGGAAAGCTGAAGACTAAGGAGAAGAAATAAGACTGCACTTGAAAATTAAAATTACAACCCCACCAAATGCAAAACAGAAAGAGAACAGAATTTTAAGCAGGTTGGTAGATAACATCAGCTCATTAGCAGTTCTATTACAGCTTACACTGGTTTGTTTTCTCTAAGCATAAAAAACACCCGAGTGATATGCTTGTGTCTATGTGTCTGTGTATGGAAGGAAGTAAATTAGACAGACATAGCACAAGTTACGTCTGAAAATTTAAATGCACCTTTCAAGACAACAGGAGGTGTGAAGGGGAAGATTGCAGAAGCTGATTTTTCAAAATGCTGATATATCTAGGGTAGACCCATGTGTTGTGTAGGACTTCCACTGCCTCACTTTGACTGTAATTTCTTCCTGCTTTAAAAACATGATGTTCAAAGTCAAGAATGCTTTCAGACCAATGGAAGCCAGCACCTTCCTCCTGCAGCTTGTGTCACAGCAATCAAGGTCAAGAGGACAAGCCAAAAGTAAGCAAAAAAAATAATATGGACTCTAATTATTTGCATTTATAAACAAAAAGTACACTACACCAAAAAGCTAGTTGGGACTTTTTTTCCATATTTCCTTAGAAGAAATGAAGAAGCTTCAAGGACAAATTAGAGATATCACAGTACAAATGAGAAAAAAAAAAATCTCTTCCTACTTGAAGACTAAAACTTTCAGTTTGCTAAAAGATGCTGTCATGACAGGTCCAAGAACTCTGTTTGCTTAAGATCTTTTTGCTATTGTCTCTGTGATAGCAAGCCAATATGTATCAGCTTAGTAAAATGAAGACTGAACAACAGCTGCATGCAAATATTAAAATAAGATCACTAGGAGGCAGATAATTGATTGTGGACAACAGAACTGTGAATTGGGCTGGGAAGATTTTAATGGGATACAAAAAGGAAGAAGCAGTAAGGTTTCAATTATTCAAACAAAATGGAAAACAAAATAACATGTAACTTTTGCCTATTTATTTGTATTTTTCAGGTCATAGGGATATTTGTTTACAAACTTTGAAATAATTTTTTTTCCTAGGTTGTTCCCATTTAGAATTTTAAAAATATTTATAATTGTCCGAAGTCTAAGCACAAGAACCACATATAAATTGATGCATCTCAAAGTAGCATAAGTAATTTTGTCATCTTTTTTTAATTTCAGTTTTGTTTGTATAAGAAATACTTCCCTTTTTTGGGGGGAAAATAAAATTAAAGACATAACCTGTTTACTATATGTATATCCATTTTTCAAAAAGAGTTTTGCTACCTAGTTCACACTAAGTCAACAGAAATTAAAGGTAAATTCAGTTCACTGACTGTGGTCCATAAAAATAATCTCTACTCAAGGTGGGAAAGTCAAAAAACCTAGAATTTTAGGTATAGATGTTTTAATTGTCTTGAAAATGTCCCATCATCCATTTATCAACAGTGCAGTCTGAGCACCTCTATTCTTTATAGAGAATATTGACACCAGAATGAATTTCTATGATCAGACAAAAGTTCTTAATTACTGCTGAAGGTCTTTTTTGTAGTGTTTAATCACTGCAAGTATTGTGAAATACTGTGAAAAACCACTAGGAAATAAAACACTGACTGCTTCACACTGTGGAGAGCTCTTGTAGATTTTCACCTCCTGTGTCCTGAGGCTGTCTCCTGATCAGAAGACAGGTGAATCCTCAGTAAGTATAAAATTACATAGCTGTGCTGGCTTTTGTGGTATGATACTATCCAAAATTGCTATAAAAGCATTAACTAATAGGTGGTTTCGAGCTGAAAGGAAGTGTTGGGACATTGTATAATCTTATTTCATATTTCTAGGAATAATTAGGTACCTCGGAGAAAAAGAAACATTAGAGGATGTCATCCAGTGTAGTTAGAGAGGTCCACCTCGGCATGTGCCTTCTATTTGGTCTAAAACTACCTCTAAACAAACTGGAGCAGCTGTAGTTCATGACACAGAGGCAAAGAATCAGGACTTTAGACGATTGTCTCAGTGTCTGCAACTTATGACTGTCCTGTCTGGATAACTGAAGTTGAACTGAGTTAATGGGAAAGACTGAACAGGCTTATGTAAAAAGAAAATAATGAAAAAAAATAAAAAAGAAAAAAAAGAAATAGAAGACAAAAGAGGCAAGAGAAATAAAGAAAAAAGAAAAGAGAGCAATTACAAAAGGAAAAAAGGAGAAAAAATAAAATAGAAAAACAAAAAGGAAAAATGATAAAATAATAAAAAGAAAGGGGGGAAAAAAAGACAGAAAAAAAAGAAAATATGAGCTTACCATTTTTACTTGCATTACTTACCATAAAGAAGTCTATAGCACCAAATACATCATTGTGAAGACCCTACTCATCTGTTTATATATTGTGTTGGATGGAGGGTTACGGAAAAACTGAAAATTAGTTCTTAGAAAGTATTTGAGCTGTTATGTCCATAATTGTTATCCAAAAATGGGCCATTTATCTAGGTCTATCTTATCTCAATGTAAAATCCTTATTTTCTCTGTGAGTTACAAAGCGAGTATAGATAGTTCAGAACCAGGTTTGGTGAACTAATATACTATTGCTCACTTATCACTGAAATGTTGCTAAAACAGGGAATATTTGGGACATTTCAAAGCAAATATACTTGGGAATATAATTTAGATCCCAGTTCCAATAGAATCAATATGGAAAATCTCCCCATCTGGGGTTTACCTCTTCAGAATTGTCCATTATCTGGCAGTGGTGAGAGGCACTCCCCTGGAGCATTTCACAAGGCAGAAAAAACCAACCAAACACACACTGAGAAGAAGTCCAGCCACAAAGACTTCACTCCTGTTACACTTAAATGAAGCCTTCTATTCTGTAATTTACCACTAACTGTGTTACACAACATGCACACTGTAACTCCCTCCCTCACCAGTGTATTCACTACAGAAAGACAAAAGCAAATGACAAGAAAACTTAAGATGGTTTCTATTGAGTCAAACAGCCATTAAACAAACAAGCAAAAAAAACCCCTGGAACATTTGGAAACCCCAATGAAAAACAGTATTTCTTCTGCTTGATAGAAACTACTTCAAAATCTTTCACTCAAAAGAAAATCCAAATCTTAAGGAACACAATGACAGGAGAAAGAGAGACAGTGTGGGTAAAGGTATCAGGACATTATCTTTCTTTATGTGTTCAGAGGAAGGTATTTTCCTAAAATCAGTTAGAATAGTCTGAATACTTTGGAATGTTCCACAATGAGCTCTAATCCTAGGGTTTCTGATGCCAAGGTAGTATTTTCATTTCAAAGAACTGGTCTGAGTTAGTAGAGAAGCATTCAATACTTCTCAGCAAAAATACTATATTTACAAATATAAAACTGCTTTATTAAAAAAAAAGAAAAAAAAGAAAAAGAAGAAAAAAAGAAAAAACCCAACATGTAAAGATGGCCTTGCAAAAAAAAAAAACCAAAAAACAAACAAACAAACAAAAACACAAAACAAAAAAAAACCAACAAGGCAGGGAGATTGAAATCAGGAGAAGCTGGTATTTATGGAAACAAGACTCTGTAGATGGGGGGGAATCAAAGACAAGGAAGTAATGGTGGAAGAAAGAATATGGGGTAAATCTTCCTTTGTATTGCTGTTATCCACATACCTGCTGTTTTGTGGCTGAAACAGAGCTATCTATTTGATTTTATTTTTTTTTCCAGAGAGAAAGGGGGATAGCCATGGAATTATGGATAGGTACTTTGCATGAATTGCATTACATGCAATCCTAATGTTTCATTTCTGCAGAAACATGACTTTGAATGGATCCCTGAGGATGCAGTAGTTCTAGCTTCCCAGTACTCTGAACACAGTGAAATTCCCTTCATAAGTCCAATTCCGTACCTCTCTAGTGAAATATTCTCCCATAGAATTATTTGCAATTTACTATATAAAGTTGGCTTCTAGATTAATCTAATTTTTAACACTGCTGAAAGAAATCTTACTCCAAGGTAGCCAGAGAAGTCTCTTCTCTGATTTCAGTGGATTTTCATGGACTCATGTCATCCTAAACTCTGACTCTTGAGCCCTCAGTGTCAAAGAGGATAATTTTTCTGTCCGCATAGTGTACAAAAGCAAATTCAGAACCTTTAATCTTAGTGGTCTTGAAGATCCACTAGTGATACTGGCAGTGAAAATACCACGTTAAGGCAGCGTTTCAGGTATTATTTTTCCATTGAATACCTGCTATTGACAATAATCCCTAAACTCTAATTTTTCCTCCTTTCTTTCCCTGCCTACATTCTATCCCTGTTTGTGAATCCCTATGTGTGTAACCACCCTGGAACGTATTTTTTGCCATGTAGAAACAGTTTTAAATTTAATCAAAAATCCATTCTTCCCGACTGAGTATTAACTGAAATATTGTCTGTATTTTTTCACAGTTAGTTTAATTCTCTAGTATAAAATTGTGGCAATAAAATAGTCCAACTCACCAGCTTTGAACCAGTGTAATTGAGAGGAGAAACTAGTGAGATGGAATTAGACCAATTTTACATCAGGATAACTGAGTTTAATCTCCTGATTAAGATTTGAAGCTGGCATATGTATAACTCTTATACAAGCAACCACATTATTTGCTTGATATTTTTGCAGTGTCAAAATTCGGGTAGACATGGAAACTCTCTCTGTTTCCAGAATTATAGCCTTCTTAAAAAGACAAAAAAGCTCAAAAAGTCTGAAGATGTTCTCTCCAGACTTCAGAGACAATAGTCATGTTTGCCAGTGCTTACACGCAAACACAGCCTGTGATCTGAATACTTATGAACATCAGGGTAGCTAAAATAAATCAGACCAGAGGTCTGCACAGCCCAGCCTCCTTTCTCTGACAGAGGTGTAAAGCAAATGTCTCGTGAAGGATAAAAGATCAGGGCCAGTAAAGAAAATAAAGGAAAGTGTCTTTCAGTCCTTTCTGAGACCCTTACTACTTGAGGATCAAAAAATTCCTGAAGTGGGGCAATGTCTTGGTAGCCAGTTGTCTGAGAAGGATTTCCCTGCCAGATACTTTCCCAGTCTCCCAGTCTCTCTTGAAAATATGTGCCTTGTTGGTATCTAGCATTTAAAACAACTGCAATAAACAATAGTGTGGTTTTGTGCCAAGTTGAGAGGACTCCACAAAGACCATCAACTCCAGGTCCTGGCCCTGCCAAGGGCAACCCCAAGAGTCCAGCCAGGGGCCTGAGAACATTGCCCAAATGCTTCTTGAGCTCTGTCAGGCTTGGTGCTGTGACCAGGGAAGTCACAGGGAAGAAGAAAACTCTCCCGACCCAACTTCAGGCCAGTCCCTCAGGCCCCATCACTGGTCACCAGAGAGAAGAGATCAGTGCCTGCCCTCCCTGCTTCCCTTTGTGAGAAGTTATAGATGCTCTGATATCAAACCATCAAAAGCATTTCAAACCATATCTATTGTTAAAATAAGAGAAGTGGAAAAGCAAAGCCAGTAACTGAGAAAAAGGGGAGAGGTTCTCCTGTGCTAAAAATCAGTGTCATTCACTGAAGTTGTGAGAAGTACAGTTTTACCCAGTTGGAGTCTTGAACCAGTAGTAATATCACAGAATCACAGAATGGTTTGTCTTGGAAGTGACCTTAAAGATTATGTAGTTCCAAGCCCACTACCATGAGCTGGGACACCTCCCTTTGGACTTATTCTTTCAAAGCCCTGTCCAATCTGGCCTTGATGCTTCTTCAAAATATTTTAGGCTGATGTAGATGCTACAGCCAAAGAGCACAGCATAGGCAGTGGCCTGTTAATAGCATCATGTCTCTTACCTAAAGACCGCAGTGTAAATAAATAGCATTTCATGGCAAAACTCTTTTGAGCAATTTCAAACTCCTAATGCAAATTTAGGAAATAATCTGCCAGGAGTGACGATTTCCCTCCACTGAATGAAACAGAATATGGAGTGAGGAGCTCAGTGACAACAAAGATTTGCTCAATACTAGATGTTTTTTACTTTCTTTTGGTGATGACAAAAATGAAACACAGTAAAGTTTAATGAAGCAGACACATAAGTGGAACACAACCGGAACACAACCCAACTTGGCACAGCAGCTCCACTTAGTCCCTCATGCTGGACAGCTCTGTCTTCCACAAGTATGATACTACCCTGAGAGAAGATGGATCTGAAGAGAGTGCCTAAGTACAGGTTTTCTGAACAGGTTTTGTCTTTTTTTCTCTTTTTAAAAGAATGGTACTGTGAGTGGCTCTTTCCACTAACTTTGGGAAACAAACATCACTTTTAATAGAGCTTGACATGCTTAACAGCCAATGTAAACTACGTTTTCACATTGATTATGTGCACTTTGGACAATTTTCTTTCAGTGAAGACTTTATGGGAGGAATAACATGCTTCTCACAATTTTCAGTGTGATTCAGTTACATCCTGTAGGGCTTTGTATAACGTGCACATCAAAACACATTTGGCTTCCTTGACAATAATGTATTTTGGGTTCGAAGAAAAATGAACCACTGCATGACTCATTTTAAATTTGTACAGTAGGTTTATTTCAACCTTTGTAAACTTCATATAGTGAAGCCCAGAATTAGCTGTGAAATGCCAGCCTGATGGGTTTTTGCCTGTAATTTATAGTAATTTGTACTCTGAGTAGGTCCAAAATTTGTTGGCTGGAAGCAACTGGTCTGCCTTCTAGGATAATAGGTCCTCACACTAATTCAGAACTACAGTTTCTGTATTTGAGAATTTCCCTCCCTAGAATGAAAAGCACTCAGCGTGCTTGCACACACAGCTCTCAGCATGTCACTAGAGCAGAGGAGTTTCCAAGAGCAAGTAAGACAGAATACCTACTTTGACTTAAATCTACTTTCAAAACCAGGGCATTCAAATCAGCAAGTGGAACAGCTGCTAGGACGTGCTTTGCACTTTGCTGGGTCTCTACCCCAAAATCTTGACTGTAAAGGATCAAGTCCATCATGCGTAAACAGCAAATCTCAGTAAGTGAAAAAGGAAGAGACCTCATGGGAAGTTTTATGTAGTGTTCAAATTGTTCATGTTGCTTCCTTCCTGTGATGCAGAACTTTTAAGAATTCAGTTATGATCCAAGTGGTAACAAAAGAGAGAGAGAGCAGGAGGGCAATCATATGGCTTCTGAGGCATGCAAATACTGCAGAATTATCAAGGTTTTTTTTTCTTACAAAAATCTTTGAAATGTAAAATATTTGTAACTTGTGTTAATAGTTACCTGAGTTCATATAGAGGCTGAATAACTCCTCCAAGAGATAAAGTGATTTTCTGTTGTCTTGTCTGCAAACAAATCTATCTCTCCCTACATAATTTTATAGAACTATAAAGATGGAAGCTTATTCAGCTACGATTTAGATGCCAAATGATTCAGCTGCATGACGATGTTGAAATTGTACTGAACACACACAGTGTCCCCAGTTCAGAGTGCTGAGTAACTCTAAAGCTGCAGAATACAGAGAGACTTGCATGGTAGCTAGTGCAAGAAGTTGGACTGTTCTTAATGATTTATGTAGCATGGGGCACAGTGGACATTTAAGGAAGAGTTAAATGGAAATCCATCAAGCGTAAAGAAATGTCTTTTGAGAAAAGATTTATAGAATGACCCAGTGGATGGACCTTGGCTGATTGTAATCTGCATATGAGGCCAAGGCATGGGGAAAAGGGACTAACAATCAACACTGGAGTAATTTGCCTGATAATAGAAAATTAAAGAACTGGAGAGGCAGGCAGCAGCCTGCAAAATTCATGCAGATTTGGATCTGCTGTATAATTAGCCACAATAGTTAAACTGAAAAAAAAAAAATGAATGACATCAAATTAGAAAAAGATTTCTGTAATATACAATAAAATTGCAGAGTTTACATAAAAAAAAAAAAAAAAGGAGACTTAGATAATGGGGAGAAATTTAAAAAGCTAGCAAAGTACTCATAATCTGAACAGTAAAAAGTTTTGATATGATTAGACAAGCATCTGTGAGTTTACAATCAGTACAGGTTGTAGTGAGATAATGAAATAAAATTGATGTACAATATGCTTGCACAGAACAAAACCACCATACAAACATATCCTTCAGGGATGAGTTTGAATGACACTCAAAAGAATGCATTGTAAGGGAAGGATTTGGAGTTTTGTACCCCAAATGAATCTTTAATTACATTCTAAAGATGAAATGTACCAACATCTTATCATGTTTAGGGTAATGCATTGAAAGCTAGACTACTCTAAAAACGAAGTCAAGATAAGGTTCTACTGTTGGCTCTGTATGACTTTTAGTCAGGTTCTTACCATGGGGTGAACTCAAGTTGCGATGCAAAAAATCCTTCCCAGAGGAACTGATGAAATTCTTTTTCTTACGTTGTCACACCAATTTCCTTACAAAGAGGAAGGACGATACTCTTTAATAGAAACAGGACTTGGTCAGGATTGGATCCAGGAACTAGGACTGAATGAGGAACTTAAGTCTTATCTGTCCTGAAATGTAAAGAAAGAAATATATACTTACATCCTTCCTGAAGAAGCAGGTAATTAATGTTCTCACTGGGTACTTCCAGCACTGGCTACCAAGGACCTTTTACACTCTTTGTAATTTTTATTGTACACAAACATGTAAATTTCATTCAGGTGAACATTTGATTTAGAATGTATTTGAGGACACTCTTGTGCTGTGTAGTGACTAAAGATTCCCAACCACAGTTCTTGGACTGTCAAAAATTTGACTGCAGTTTGGGGAGTGGTGAATTAGGGGGCAAAAAACCTGGTTTTCTTAAGGCTCTAAGAGTCATAACTGAATGAAAGACAAGGTATTTAATAATCAGCCCTTCATTCTAACAACTGTGCCACTTCTCCTCTTTCTTCTGTTTTTGTTTTGTTAGAGCTAAGAACTATGTTTTTATTTTTCAGCTAAACAAACTGAGCATATCTATCTGATTCTGCTCATTTCTGGTCTTTTTCTTCTGTGCTTACAGAAAAAAAAATATTGCAAGTGCTCTTTGAGTTAATATATGTGCATAAAGAGCTGATTCATAGACAAGATGATCAGAAATATGATGAAGAATATCAGAAATATGATAAAGATTAAGGGTTTTGTGAAATGTTGCATTTTTGTGTTCTCTTGGGATCATCTGAGTCCTTGAGTAAACTCACACCAACAGCTGGTCTCACACTTAGGAGGATATGGATACACACTTAGCCACTCTTTATCATAACAGTTAATAATTTACTACTTATCCTTATTGGTACCTTGGAGCTGGAGTGATTGAGGACTGAATGCATGCATACTCTCACCAACTATTAAAAAGAATGGGCTGAAACACAAGCCTGTATTCTCAGGCTATGTATATCTATTTTTTAATGAAGAATATTGTCCCTTTCTTTTTTCCTGATCAACTTCCTACATAATCAAAAGCACAGTGCAGAGTTTGAAGTGAAAAATTTACCCAGACAAAGAGAAATAAGAACAGATTAACCTCTGAAATATCTTCTTATTTAGTCTCTTTTTTCTTACTCACAGTCATCACGATAAGTATCTGTTTTATTTTTATTATTAATAGATAAAGGATAAACAGAAAACATGATAAATAGCAGAATTCTGAACATTACCCAGCTGTCCATTTGGAAGTACTGCAAGAACATGTGTGGCATGACCAACAGCAGTTTGTGCAAGGCAGAAAAATGTTGGTTAGAGAAATGATATCTCATTTCCTTCCCTCCCTTTCTTTTCCTCCATCAATTTTTTAAACTACATTTAAGATGAAGGCCAAAATAAAGGGTTGAGGGACCACTGAAACTGAAGGACAGGTGTCTCAAGTCAACACAAATAAACAGTTTATGAAGTCTACTCTTGCTTGTTGTAGTAACTTTTATAATTTACAAACTAAATAGAGCTTGGAAACTTGTTTGACTTTTCCACTATCATTTATGCATGCATACATTTTAAAACAGAAGTAACTGTGCTCCATTTTGCATGTGGATATGACAGCTGCTCGCCATCAATCCCAGTGTGCTGCAGAGACTGGGTGTGGTCTTGAGTTCCTTTCAATTAAGAGTGGTCAGAAAAAGTAGTTTCATTTCTTGTGAGTTAGACAGAGATAGAAATACTGGGATTTCAAGTAGTACAAGGAGTAACTGTGGTAGAAAACAAATTAAAATTTCTCCAGCCTTTATTTCTGGAGAAAATAAACCCAGTTCATATTATGATCCAAATCATATCTCAATTCAAAAATGAGAGTTATTTAGTAGGAATAAAGACTGACAATTTTGCACTATGAAAGTTCCTGGTTATACCTCTCATGTGAAAGTGATAAATTATCTTGTAGATATGGTTCTTTTTCCACTGTATTTCCTTTCCTGCATTCCCTATTTCCTATCCCCTAGAGGAAAATATTCTTTTTACATTTAGTAACACTATTATACTTCATGCTTATTCCCAATAAAGAGCTGACTCAGTTTTCTTTAAGAACAACATGGTAATCAGAATTATGATGAGTGTTTAACAGTTTTTATTAATTTTGATGTATTTCTTAGAAAAGTAGTTTTTACAGAGTTAGCTAGTACCAGCTGAAAGTCAGAAGACAATTTTTAATTTCTCTTCAAGCAGTTTCCCATGAAGAGTATTATTGTTAAATATTTAATCAAATCCAAGACCTTTTTCACTTGGGACTGTGGTCAGTCTTTCCTTTCCAATTACAATATTTTGTAGAGTTCTGCATTAAAATTAAGGAACTGTCCCTCTCCTTTTCTGTATTGATCTTATATATTTTCACTCCTAATATTTAGCAGAATTTCACTTATCACCCATAAAATATTTAACAGATCTTAAAAAAGACAAATATATTATTTAGCCCTTATTTTTGATATTTTAATCCATCTATATATAATGTTCATTTAGTATTCAGACTATCCCTCAGATTTTATATCTATATTAACTTTGGCTGTAGAATGGATGAGGCAGTATGAGACAATACACCATGTCAAAATTGAAAGTCCAGTCAGCAACTTTAGATCAAAAGCCTAATTTTTTCCATGTATGCAAATAGTCATTTAAGTTGAGTAAGATATATTTCCATTGTAAAACCTCAGCAAAGAGTTTGGATGTTGTCAAAGTAAAGAAGCCAGACTTCAGCCTCAAGAGAGCCATTCACCTACTTTCAAGCAAAGGCCTTCATTTCACATTCAGGATAGTATTTAAACAGAAAAAAAATAGAGATTTTTTCTTTCTGTTTTAGGTGTGTGTGTTGTAGTTACTAAAAGTAACAAAGTTCTTATTTTCACGTAAAATGGAAGAAATAATTTATACACAATTGCATGTCCTGGACATACCCTAAATTGTAATCAAGAAGAATAAAATCAAGAAGTTTCATGCAATTTATTCCATTCAATTTCCATCTCTTGGTAGTTGTGACTTTTTATTAGATTCTTCTTATTTTTTCTCTCTATTATATTTTCTTTCAGATATTTTTGGCTTGGCTTGAAGTTTCATATTGATCAGCCTGTGGACTTATCTGATTGTCTTTCAGACTGAAGTCCTCTATTTAATTAATAGTGCAAGTAGAGAAAAAGAAAGGGTACTGTCATCTGTACTGTGTGTGCCAATTCCAAAAATTGACTCAACTTTCCCTGGAAAAAAAAAAAAAAAAGATAAGGAATAGAAGCAAAGACAAAACATATAGACTTTTACAGTCTCATAGTTTCCCTCTGTCCATGTGCAGATCCCTCATGAACTTCAGGTTGAATGAGAGCTTATTCAGGGATTGCACCTAGGAGCCAATTAGCTACATCTGATTTATTGTTTATGACTTTGGGTGTACCATGGTATTTTCACAATGAGTTTCACAATAAAGTACCTTTTACAACAAAATTTTTTGTGATGGCTGTTTTACTGAGTGCCCCTTATTATTTTTCATGTGGGGAATGACATTCCTGATTTCAGTTTCTTTACCGTTCATGATTGTAGATGAATCGTAGAAAACTAGCATATGCCCTTCCATCTGTCCACTCTTTAGCCTGAAGATTACCACATGGTTTCCTGTCTTCTCATCTGAAAAGTCCTACCAGGCATTCTACCATCCTCATCTCCCATTTTAGGTTCTCAATCTCTCCTAAAAGTGGCTTATTCACTATCCTTACTTGTTCGTAGCAATGAAAGATATCCTTACTTGTCAGTGATAGCTCAGCAATGTTGACTAGTAGACAAGATACTGAAAATTATCCAAACATGGTCCTTACATCTTACTCTGCTACTCACTTCAGTCACTCTCTGATCTTCTGATTATAGGGAAGTCAGTCCTGCTTGTAACTCTTTTCTTTCCCCTACACACAGTTAAATGATTAATTTTATGACGAGGAAGTTTGAGACATTGAAAACAGATTGTAAACTCAGTCTGTGCAGGCTTAATCTGTATGTACAGTCAGAAAGTACAATTTTCAGTTTAACTTGGTCTTGTAGAAAGATGAAAATATATATATCCATGTGTAGAGAAAATGTTTCTTATTTCCAAAAGTTAATTGAACCACTCTGTATATTGAATTGTTCAAATCTTTTTCTCATTCCTGTCTATATCCAGCTTACTTCATTCTGAGACCAAAATAATTATTTCAGCAAAGAGTGACCTGTACAAATTGTCTACCTCTTTTATGAGTGAAAGGCCAGAATCCTATACTATTCTGTTCTTTTTACTATTTCTTTCCCTCTAAGTCCTCCTCTACTCTACCTGATTTAAAGCAAGCAGAGCAAAAGACCCACAGAGTGTACTGAAGGATTTTTCAGGACACTTAAAGACAGTCTCCTTTGGCTAATTTGCAAAAACAGTTTTTGATTTAAAATAGGAGGATGGCATATCCCTCCCTGGGAGAAAACTCGCATCCGCTAATGTTCCTCCTGGAATGAGTTATGAGAAGAAACCTCAGATGGACTCGAGAGGAAGGTTAAATTCCAAGGAACTAATTTGTTGAAAAGGTGAAGGTAGCTAACTTAAAAAAAAAAAAAAAAATTAGGCTGATACACCAGGTCTGCAATATCTTTCCTCCTCACTGAATATTGCTGGGTAATGTATAGATCTCAAGAAGAACAATTGCCATAAAATAAAACAAGGTTGTTTCCCTTTGGAATTGTTGGTGTGAAGTTAAGGTTAAAGCAAATACACACCTTTTGGACATGTTAAGACCTTTCTACATGTAATGTAAATTTTAATTCATTAACTTAACAAGATAAATAATATAAAGATACTATCCACTTCTAAAAGCCAGATAACTTCTTTTTGGCTGTTTTATCATTCCTTTGCCCCTGCCACTGACATTTCTCAGAGATTTAATGGCCCAGTTTCTTGTGTAAATCAAAATAGCTACAGTTATGTCAACTATGTAAAGTAGATAATATTGGCCCAAAATTTTAATTATAAGTCTACATGAAGTTACTTGGGAGGTGAAAGTCATTGCACAGAATTTTAACACACGACAGAGAACATGTGGCTGGGTATGACAAAGTCCAGACTAGGCAGTGAAATTTAATGGTCAAATACTTTAAATTTATTCCTTTTCTCATACAGCTATTTGAACATGGTTCTAATTGCATAATTTGACCATGGAATCATAGAATACCCCAAGCTGGAAGAAACCCACAACAATCACCTAAATCCAACTCCTGGCCCAGGACAATCCCAAGAGTCACACCATGTGCCTGAGAGCATTGTGCAAAAGCTCCTTGAACTCTGCCAGTCTTGCTTCTGTGACCACTGCCCTGGGGAGCCTGCTCCTGTGTCCAGCCACCCTCTGGGTGAAAACCTTTTCCTGATATCCAGCCTAAACCTCCCCTGACACAACTTTATGCTGTTCTCTTGGGCTCTGTTACCAGTCACCAGAGAAGAGATCAGTGGTTACACCTTTGCTTACCTCCTGCCCTCCGTGGGGAAGTTACAGCCGCAGTGAGGTGTCCTCTCAGTCTCCTCTTGTCCAGGCTAAACAGACCAAGTGATCTCAGCTGAAAGCCCCAACAGCAGAAGCAAATAATGAGCCCTCAAACATGAAAACTTTACTGCTTCACAAAAAGGACATCTCTGTAAGTACAGTAGTGGTAAGCTCTGTCTGTCCTAAGATACCCTCCTGAATTGAAGCAGTATAAGTTAAATGTCTGAGTCATACACTTTCAGCTTCATTTAAAGTTAAGAAGGAAGTCCAGTTGAAACTTACTGTGGTAATTCTGCTCTCAGAAAATCATCTCATGATTTCCTCCCTTTTTCCTCAGTCTCCTCAAAACCTATCTGCCTTCTCTTTCGTTCCTATCTTGCCCAAGAAGTTGTGTTTTGTTAGCTGGTTTTAATCCTTTTTCTTCCTCTCCTCTCCTCTCCTCTCCTCTCCTCTCC
>VXAC01006997.1:37189-53308 GCA_013399225.1 Rhipidura dahli
TTTTTTTTTTTTTTTTTTTTTGATAGACTGTCTCTATGACCTTTCCTGTGATTTTGCAATCAAATAAACTTAAATATGAAAGGTAAAACAATTGCTAAAGCCTGTTCCTGTTCTCAGGAGACTCCAGACACTGTGTTTCTGGTTTCATCTATGCCTAAGCTAGAAAAGAAATCCTATCTTGCTTGCCTCCACGCTCCTTTTAGGTTTGTTTTTCTTTTTCTTTTTTTTCTTTTGTTATAATAATTTAGCTAAATAATGAGTGTTTTCTGCTGATATATGTTTGCTAATAATTGAAGTGCAAAATGACATGCAAAAGGAACTAAATCCCAAAATGCATTAGCCTTCATTCTCATGTGACTAAAGTTAAATTGCTCCCATACTACTCAGCTGAGGTGATGGCATATTGTGTATTCTTTGTCTCCTGCTGCAACCACCTGTCTTCATCACATACAAGGTTATCTATATCTCCTCACAGGAGAGCTTCACTACAAGCATAATCATAATAAGACAGTGATGGCCACTTAAAATCTCTAGCACCAGCCAGGCTGCCTGCATTCCTCTCAGTTGCCTCCACAGAGCAGGCATTCCTAAATCAGACCCTTCGGTAGTCAGATGAAGTCAAGTGGAAAGAATTTGGACTAGTGTTCCCAGAAAATATTCAGGGAGAGTCTTAGTCCAAAAAACTGGTCCCTAATCCAGAGAGAGAGGCAACAAATTGACATTGGGATGATTATATACGGTTCAACATGAAGTAATGGATTATTCTCACTCGTTGCATTGTTAATGATAATAGTGCAACAGGTAAAACATCTGGTTCACCACAAGGATCTGCAAATAATAAGTCAGATTCTTAGTTATGTAGACCTGGAAATCATGTGCATATCATGGCAAAAACAAAACACAATAACTAGCCTAACAGAACACTTCAAAGTCAATTTCATTTAGTGGTAGGTCAATTTATGTTGACAGCAGTTAAATATACTTGGCTCACCTCCAGTAGAGATTTGAGGTAGTGTGGGGGCTTTGATCTAAAAGTTTTAATCTAGTTTGCTTATCATTCTCCATCTTTTAACTTCTGAGTTTGAAAGGGAAATTATGAAATAAGATTGGCCAAACTGTGACATATCCCATTTCACTGACAGCCAGACTCAAACTGCCCTCTATTTCAATCCTTTCCTTCTGTCTGTAGTTTACAGCACGCAACAGATCCCAGTGCTCCGAATATCTCTGTCTCTCTTTCTGCTGTAAATATACAGAATAAAACACTTTTTTTTCATGTTGTAGAGTCCACAGAGATGTCAGGCAGAGGGTGCCAAGGGCTGACAGTCTCTGTGTGGCTGGTGGTGGGTGTAGGAGCAGTTTTACACACCAACCCCTCCCATCTCCCAGTCACACGGCAGGCTCATAATCTTCAGGCTGCATACCTGGGCAGGCATGAATGGGGCACAATTTGTTGAACTAACTCAAGCATGTAAATTCGCATATATTCCAGTTCTCTCTGAGGCCATACAAATATGTATATATATACGTATGTGAACATGCATATAAATGGCATTCTGCTCATTTTTTTTCTTGAAGAAACAGTCTTCAGCAAAGAGCTATAGAGATCTACTTTTTTATCCTGCTGCATACTGAGAGTCTGAAGCACCTGGCAAGTAACTGAGTACATCAGGATCAAAAATCTTTGGCAGAATCAACACAGTAAACAGCCTTCTTCAGTTAAACTTTTTTTTTTTTTTTGCCGCAAAGTGATTTATTTTACCGTTGCACATATCAGGTCAGCAACATTCAAAACCCAACCATTTCATATGAAACCCAAGATTTGACACCCTGGACTGTTTATTCTTGTGCCATGAGCAGGTTTCTGTGCCTATCCATAATCATTCTGTGCCTTACTTTACTGATCTGAAAAATAGGAATAGGCTGAATTTGGCCCTAACTCCGGGAAAAATTCTGTCAACTACATTGACTGCATAAAAACTTAAGGATTTGGCCCTGTGCTGACAGTCAGTAAGCTGGAGTGCAAATGTTCTACATGTGCTATTTGACCTCTACAGTTGAGGATTTAAAACTTTAATTATAGGAACGAGAAGATGAGAACAGATTCTGAGTTAGCTACTTTTTTTGAATAGATATTCAGACTCCAGGGGGAATAGTGATTTGCAGGCTCATTGAGGGAGAAAAAGGATGTCCTTTCTTTCCTAGGTGTACGGGGGGAGGAACAAAAGGGGGCCTTGATACCATTCCATTAAAATAAATCACTTCTCAATCCAGGCGAGAATTTGTATCAGAATATTTGATATTCGAAACTTTACCAACAAGAGAAAATCAGAGAGGGCATTTGATTATGCAGGGCCAGATCCTGCTAAACCTCCCTGAGAGGTGTCTTACTGAATTCAGGAGCAGATCAGTATGCAGGAAGTTACCTGGATAGGGCTTTTAGGCAGTGGAGTCTATGAAAGAGAAAGCTGTGGTGCCTTTTTGTTCTGGGGAGAGTGGGCAGTGGACAAATTACAGGAGTTCTAATCATGCAGCCTGACCTCCAGCTGCCATTGAAATCGGTGAAAAGAATTTTACTTTGACTCCAGGAGAGACAAAACAGGATGGTTAGGGTTAATTAATTAATTACTCTCCAGAAAATGTTTTGAGATCTCTGATATAGAGATCCTACATAACGGCAAAGCAGCACTGTAATCCAGAGAGATGTTTAGAGAGCTGTCATTCATCAATAACATTATACAGAATACAATCATTATAATTTAGTAAATATGTTCATTTCCTTTCATTAGGGCAGAGAGATATTTTTAGATTTTAAATTTTCTAACAACAGAAGCACTCTGGGAACAGGGAAGAAAACCAGTAAAAAATGTGGTTGATGGGCCTGTCTAGAAACAAAATATGACATAAATATGCCAGAACAGTCAGAAACTTTGGTGAGACAATTTCTTTAAAAAGGCAATATGTGTCTGTGTGTGTGGAATATGATTACTTGATCAGTAGGTTATTTTTGCAACTGAGCTAGACATAATACAGATTTCAAAAGGCAAAAAGTAAACAGGATATTCCAAGAGGTGAGATAATTTCTTCCTTCTTTTGCTGCTTTGTGGTTTTTTTTGTTTGTTTTGTGGATTTTTTATTTGTTTATGTTTTTGTTTTGTTTGGTTTTTTTTTTGGTTTTGTTTTGTTTGGGTTGTTTTGCTTTTTTTTCTCTTACCCCATTCACATATGTTCTCACAACTTTGTTTTCTGTGTCATTTTCAGGCTCTTGGAGAGAAGTTACTCCAAGGCAACCCCAAAAATAAACTTATAAGCCTGAATACATATATTTTTAGAAGACACGAGAAAGTTGAAGTTCCTGCCCCAGATGATTATTAGCAGTAACAAATGGCCTGTCTGTGTTCTCCTTTAGCTATGGATTGCAGTACATCCTACCAGCAGTCATTTAGTTTTGTAACACCCTGACAACGTAGTACAGTATTACCATTCCCATTTTATAGATGAGAAGAACCAAGGCAGAACGATTAAACAAGTCACCCAAAGTTATACAAGGTCTGGGGCAGAGCCAGGAATAGAATCAAAGTCTCTTGAGTCCCCGACCTTCATATTAAACACAAGATCATTCTCCCTCTGTTTCTAGTTAGAGCATTCAATTCACCCCATCTGGTGTGCATGTGTAATTTGTACCGGAGGGGTAATTCATCCCTAGAGGAGGGCAGGCGGGGCTTGCAAGGGGTGTCAGCTGTGAGCTCAAGATTTGCATAGCCTGAACATTCATCGAAATGAGAATTTCTCCCAAGGAGCATCTCTGGAAAACACATATAAACGGGCAACGCAAAATTCTGTTTAGAGGTTTCCAAGCTTTCAGAAGGTGATTTTCCTCAACTGTTTTCTCCCTTTGATTGCAAAGCTAAGAATCTAGTTTATCTGTCAATAACCTCAGGCTTCATTTGCTACCTTGAAACTGTCATTTGGTGTTTCGGACAGGTGATCATTTAATGTCTTCTTCTTAACCCTGCAGGGGACAGGCTGTTGATGGTGAGTGTGTGCTGATAGAACCAATCCTTTACGTGGCCTTCATACGCTTAATTAGCCACTGCCAAACGAATGCCTCTTAGCTATCAGTGTCATCGTTTGAGCTCAGTGGCATTCCTTCCAGGGCAGTGCTAAAGATTGGAGAGAAATAATTGCAATAACATCAAGGATACTCTTAAATTATACGTGTGTGTGTGTGTGTGTGTGTGTGTGCTCGTGTACATACATATGTATACCTAGAAATATAAATATTGTCTGGAGATTATAGAAAAGTTCCCACTTCATACTCCAAGAAAACCTTACTGGGCACTGAAGAATCATTTGTTTGTTAATTGACAACTTAATTGATTGCTGTTTTTCTTCATGGTACCAATTAGGACATGAAACTGATCTAATGTGGTGGTAGGTTACCCTGGGAAGATTTCAAAACAAATAGCTCAAACTCAGGAGCTTCAGATTAGGATAAGAATCCTAATATTTTGGTGATTTATTAAAATGAAATATTAAACTGTTCAGATTCATCTAGGGCTAAAAATTAAAACCATATATTATCAGAAGACAGAGACCTGTCCAATGTGAATCTGAAACTCTAGAACTTCAGCAATTTCAAAATATCAGTCATAGACAAATGGGAATGGTTCTGCTCTCTCATCAGTTTGCTTATAATCTAATCCTGTTGTCAATCAAGAATTTCCATCCAGAATGATGTCACTGTAGGAAAGTGGAAGAGAATCAAGCTTAGTATCTGTGCTTAGAGCAGAAAGCAAGATAATTTGATTTGTTGTTTGGCATTAGAAAAAGCAAAGTGTCATTCACTTAAGTCCATAACTTTTACAGTCATATTGGGCTGTTTCCTGTTGAGGGTGAAGTCAATGACTGTTTTCCACATGACTTCAGTAGTCAATAGACTCATATTTACTTCAATAATTTCCTTTCCCTGGGGATAAAACTATTTCTGGTGACTTCCCCTAAGGGGTGTAATCAAGCAAACTGTTATTGACAATGTGCTTTCCTGATTTTGGCCCTCAGCAGCACTGAGCAGGAGCTGAGAGCGGTCAGAGGGCAGAGGAACCTTCTGTCCACATGGAGCTGCTGAGTCCTCACAATTCTTGCAAGCCTGTGACACTGTCCACCTGTTTCAGGTGTGTGGAGATGGGTCAGAAAAAGTCTTCATTGTCCTTTAATACCTTGTCACAGTTTGTTCAGTTTGTAATTTGATCCCCTGCCTCTAAAAATGACTTCTTGGAGACGTGTTAATGCCTAATGTGTGGAAATTATATACTCATCTTAATTTCTTCTCCACTCCCTGCCTTTCTCCAGAACAATTGCTTTGCAGAGGGATCTCCAGTAACCTTTGCTCGGGCACAGAGTTCTTCAGAGGAGACAGAGCTACTCACATGAGTAAAGCTGAGCTGGATCAGCCCCAAATTTAGTATTAAATCCTGGCAGTTCCAGAACTGTAGCTTTAACAAGGCTTATTTGAGATGAAGGCACATTTTTCAGTGCTCATAACAGCAGCAAGATTCTTATTATACAACATTTAAAAGCAATAATTTCTGCAGATTTAACCTCATAGATTTTCTAATACAATAAAATTAAATTTAAAAACCCTGAATGCAGCAGATATAACCCCTTCATGTGCAATTAGCAAATTTTAAATAGAAACTTTAATATTAACATTATTCTTTATGCCTCGATGAGTGGAATATTATTTAAATTGATATGACATAAGAGGATATAAATAATTCCTAAGTGTAGATCTAAACTAGAATTTCAGACCACATTGAAATGGCAAAACATTATCAATTCCCTATTTCCTAATCTATCATTCATTACAAGCCTGATGACACATTTTTTTCAAAGAGATTAAATTAGCATTAGAGTGCTGATAAACATTATAAATAAATACATAAAAATATTCTGAAAATCTGGTATAATATAAAAACAAATGCTTACGCTCCACCAAATTTCATCTTATTTCTAGTGGCTGAGAAAGTGTTGCAAGCAGACACATAAGTTGAGAGCAAACTGCTGCTCTCTTCCCTGCAATAAAAATGTAAACATATTAAACCCTAGAAATGTAATTTAATTAAGGACTATTCTTTATTCCAAATAAACCTATAGTTCATAAAAGAGAGAATTACAATTGACATTTTTACTAAGGAAAATTAACTAAAAATATTCGCTGTACTGCTTTATACCATTTAGAAGAAATAGTTGTTTTCGCTTCCACAAGGTATAAGAGTAAGCCTATGAAAACATGGCCATCTATGGCTAGAAAAAAACCCAATGTTCCTTATATATATTTTTATCAAAGTATTAAGGTCAGTCCAAGATGGTCAGATATATTGTGATCTGAGTAGTTACCTTTCATTCACTTCTCTGCATAATTTCAATATTTTCTTTTTTTCTTGGCAGGGGAGGGTTGTTGTTAGGTTTTGGTTTTGGTTTTGGATTTGGATTTGGATTTGGATTTGGATTTGGATTTGGATTTGGATTTGGATTTGGCTTTGGCTTTGGCCTTGGCCTTGGCTTTGGCTTTGGTCTTGTTTGTTTGGTTGGTTTTTTACTGGCTAATTCATCAATCAATACATAGCTAATCAATATTATTTTAGTTGTGTGTGATGATAACACATCCAGCAGGTACCAGACTTCTGTAATTACTATAGAAAGTCCCTTTTGGCTGCAGGTCATTTAGATGTTTTGAGGAGAATAGTTTAGGGTACGTAACTAAAAATCCCTTGACCAAAATTCCCTGTCAATTCAGCCAGATTTGGCTTTTTCAAATTCAACTGCTGCTTTTGTTAAACATATAGGAAGCGAAGGATCAGGCATTAGGCAAACATTTTTCTTCAAGATGTCTAATAAGGAATTTTATCTGAGGTAGGAAAAAAATATCTTGCCTAGAGCTTCTGCTTCTATTTCTCACAGAGGTCTTCAGAAGCCAAAATATGTTTGCCTTCCCAAGACTACCAGGGCAGAATAATTAATCCATAGTACATCTCAAGATTGCTTGATATCTAAGCCATGAACTATACATAGCCTTATTTCCCATCTGACGTGTGAATCCTACTTTCCCCGTACTCTCAATTTGAGGTTAGAGTTTTGCCCACTTCATTTTTAAGGTTATGTAACAATCCAGTCTTTTTTTAGTGAAAAATCCACTTTGCAAAATCATTCAAAACCTGCATCATCTGAAAAAGGCTGGACCCAGGTCACAGCATGAGAAGGAGAGTGGAAGAAGTGCTCTCAGCAGATTGTGCCTTGCCAATGGTGCTTTTTGATGTGATGGATAGCTCAGGTACGTGCTTCACCCCTGTGACAGTTGGTGAGGCCAGGCATGCACACAGGTGCTTAAATCCCTAATAATTACATTGCAAATTACCTGCGCCTTAAACTCTTCATGAAATTATAAATGCCTGTAATTACATGACCTTGACATCATAAATTCTTACAGGCCCCATAGCCAAGTCTTCACCAAGAGTAAATTGCCAGAACGGTAATGAAGTTGATAGAGCTGTACTGAATGGACAGAGTTAGTGCCTCTTCAAATCTGCAAGTCAAAATAACTGAAAAAAAAAAAAAAAAAAGAACTGAATGCCAAAATTAATAGGTAGGTTGACACAAGACTTTGAAGATTAACATGATGAAGAGGATCTCACATGGAAATGAGAACGAGAGAGAGAGAAGGAAGGAGAGTACTGAGATTTCATTCTGGACATTCCTACTTAACAATGAAGGAATGAAGGTTAAAAACCAAACCAAAACAAATCAAGAAACACAACACCATTTATTCTCACCATGATTTAAATCACAATTCAAAGATAGGTTGCAGGAGGGAGAAGACTTCTCTATCTCAAGGGTTCATAGAAGTGTAACTCATTCTCAGATGTAGAGCTCTGTAAGAAGGAGGCACTTCACAGTAAAAAGGGTAAAATAATTTTGTTTTCTAATACATATCAAAGCTTGTAGGCTTCCCAATCTCCCTCTCAGAATAGAGCTGTTCTGCATAAGGCACTTCTCTGTACAACCAGTAGTTTTCAAAGTTTCTTTGGCAAGTGAATGAGGGAAAAAATGACAAAAAATATCCTAGAACTAACATGAACTTTGTTCTTTCTGCAGCTAAGAGTAGAATGGCAAATAAGGGGAAGTGCTTCCAGACACAAGCTAATCAGCCATATACTGTGAAGCATAAGATTTGATTAACCTTAGTGTGTGTAGGTACAAAAGCTGCTCTGAAGGTAACTTTATTTTCCTTTTCTTCTTTCCTTTGAAGTTATAGGGCCAGCTTTTCTGTTTAGCTCTGGTCACTATTTCCTATTTTGTATGATCAAGCATACAGTCTGTGTAATGACATTCACAATGCACACAGCTCTTTGAAAGCATAAAATAACTCACCAAACCAGTCCAGCCGCGCTAAGGACAGGCACAGTTCTTCCTGTTGACCTGGAAGAGATTAGGAGAAATGAACAATTAGGGATTCTAAAATGTATATTACAGCCAAACATTAACCCCATAGTATTTCTGACCTTGTAATTCCCTCAAATATAGGGAAATCCATGAGATGAACTCTTAGGTGTCTGAAGGCAGGCAATTAGAGTGTGCTGGATCTCATACAGCGTTCAGAAAACTGAGACACGTGGTCCCTCTTGTTGTCTGTAGACATGACACAACAGCAGCACATTAAGCTGTCAGCAGAAGAGAAAAAAATAATATGGGGAAACAAAAGTGGTTCCAGATTCCTCTCTGCTATTTCTCCTTTCTGTGGATTAGCAACAGCATGGCTCAAAATTGTGCCAGACCCAAAAGCCAGCAGCTTTATCCTTCAACTGTGCTAATGCAGAAAGGTTAGCTTTGTTTTCACTCCAAGGCTGGTGTAACATGAGTGGCTCATGACTGGTTATGCACTTTCATGGTTAGACTTTGTCCTAAAGAAAGAAATGCAGCCTCCCATGGTTTTGCCTCTCCTGGTCTTGAAGGAGCCACATAGCTGGCTCCTGTTGTACTGAGTGGATAATATGAGTGATCATTTAATAAAATATTGAAATGTAAATACTTAGGCACAGTTATTCACTCAGATTTTCTGAATAACCAGTCACCATGGAGGGAATGAACACAGCTCTACACATAAAGCATTCAAAGAAAAAAAACATCAGAAAAGATTTCTCTTTTTCAACATCATGCAAATTAGTTTCTTGGCTCTGCAGGGAGGAAGCAGAACCAGCCCCGCAGTTTGCAGGAGAAGAATAATTCCCCTAAATCCTAAACAATAACTCCCAGTGATATTGGCTGGGCTGGTAGATCTAGTTCAGAATTTGAAAAAAAAATCTGAGAGAAAATAAATGAGAGTTTTATCTAAAAAAGCTTCTAGATTGGTGGAAAAAGAGAAGCTCGCTTTTCCCAGAGAGTTTTGTGGGAGATCTGCATTACTGTCTGGCTCCAGCTCTGTAGTACATTTCACTATGAATACCAGTGCCCCCAAAGTGAAGACCTAGCAGCTTATTTACACACACACACACACACAAACACATTTTGAAATGGGTTAGCTGGGATGTCAGACTGCTCTAAAATACTTTGGGATCCTGCAGTGGTGCAAAACAAAGAGAATTTCCACAGGCTTTCCTATGGTTAGAATTTCTTTTCTCTTTCTGTGATTCATAGCACTTACTCTTGCCCACTGGGACACTTCTACCACCAGATGCATTGCACCTGGCACGGCTCCTGCCAGGTTAGTCCATTGCCCTGCACCACAGCCTCCTTCTCTTTCAGTGCATGGAGCTCTTGCTTCCTTGCATCAGGATCTCTGTGTCCCCCTTTATCATCCGCTCTCATTTTCTTCTCTTTTGCCCCTCAAGCAGGGGAATAAACTCAGTGTGTGCCCCTCTGATGACTTCAAATCCCTTTTCCCTTATTCATGCTTCCCTCCCTTGTTCTTTACTTCTTCTCAGGGAAAATGTACATATCAGTCATGTCCTTTTCATCTTCCTAGGGATGGCAAATATTTCTTTCTGCCAAGTTCCTCAATTCTCATTCTACCTATCCATATTGAACATAAAGTGCTCCATGTTTGCAGGCCCGTTTTTGTTCTAGTTCCCGCCACAAGTTTTATTTATTTTCCTAGTCCATAGAAAATAATAAACTACATTAGACTATGCTGAGAAGAAGACTAAAACAGAGACTGTAAGTGTTAACAGGAAAAATGGAAATAGATTATTCTTCTATCTAGCAAACACAACACTGGCATTATCCAGTGGATAGCACTTGAACAGTAAACCTCACCTCCCAAAAAAAAAAAAAAAGCCAGAAAAACAAAACAAAACAAAACAAAAAACCAAAACAAAAAAAAAAAAAAAACCAAAAAAAAAAAAAAAAAAAACCCCACAACACCACCAAAGAACAAAAAACTCCATCAAAACTCCACAAACCAAAATCATTAAAACAAAAATTGTATTTGCACTAGTAAATTTTGTAGTGCTAACACCTTTTTCCTTCAACATTTTCTTTCCTCCACCTTCTTCTTCTCTTCCTCCACTGTCTCCTTATCCTTCTTATTTGTTTAGCACCCATTCTAATTCCATGAAGAGTTAACTGAAAGCCTCATGAACTAATTCTTTGTTCCACAGAAAACTGCGCTGCATGACTACAAAAACTGTTTACATTATAAGCCATTTAAAGTTTTTAACAGAGTGTGATTTTAATGACTGCAGTAATGGTTTCTTCACTATTACAAGGCATTTGAGGCTGAAGGGCTACTGAAGTGATGTGAGGTTCTTTATGTCCCTCATCCAAAATAGTCTTTTTCCCCAAAACCCATTGACAGGCCTAATTAAGTGGGAAAAAAACCTCAAACCAACAAACCAACCAACCAAATAAACAAATAAAAAAGCAAACAAACAAACAAGCAAAAATAAAATGAGGCAGATTTATTCTCTTTCCCTTTTCTACTGATAATGGTATCTTGATTTTCGGGACAACCCACATAATAGTGGGGAGCCAATATCTAAACTTCCATTCACTTCTGTATTTATGAATTCTTTATTAATGTTAATAGATTAGAGGTATGCATCAATATTGCTCGATACAACAAGCTGTGTGTCAGGATCAAATGTATGTACATTTAAAGGACAGTACACTGTTCACTCCAACTCTTACTTTTTGCATGCTACTCCCCCTAAAGCAAAAGAAGCCACATTCATAATTATAAGCAATGTGAGAAATACGTGGAAGAAAATATTTTAATTTAAAGTAAGAAGGGTAATTACTTGATAGTAAGCTCTTAGGATTAAAAAACAAGGGAGCTCAAAACTGAGATGGACCGGCCCAGTAGAGGAGGTTAGGGGGAAAACTTCACCCTGGTGAAGGATTGAGATCAACAAGTCAAATACTACTTTCCTCTTGCCTGTATGGTTAAGGATTGTCAGGGATAACAGAAAGCTGTTAGTTTTGCGAGCAGTGAATTAAAAACAAAAAAAAAATAGAAGTTTTACTTTTCTTCATTTTCTTGTCATTCCTACTCAATGAGGAATATTATCTTTCAAACTTTGCCAGTCTTACAGCACTCCTGCTAAGCTCTCTGCCTCTGCCTACAAATGTCCTCTTCAGTTGTATCATTGTAGCTTCTGCTTTTCCTTCAAAAATGCCTTCAGTGACTTGGTTTCAGTGACTAAGCTTATTTATGACTGTAAGATATTTATTTCTTTGCAGTCAGACAGGGATTTCCCTAGCTCCCAAAGCCCTAGACCAAAGCCATCCATTTCTGGGTGGTTATGGTTGATCTTGGTTTTGTCCAATGCTCAGAAATGGGTATTGCCTTTGTTTCAGATATAAATGATAAATAACTGTTCAATTTATTAAGGCTTCTTGGACATTGTAGTCTTTTGTATTTCTCTAGTGTGGATATCTGGAAGTTTGGAATACAGGATATGAGACAAAGCAAGAAATTCCAGGTTTTAAATGAACCAAAGAAATCTGGTCTTAATTTCCAGTTTCTTTTGAAACCAATGAATAGCCAAGTCTCATGATTTCTTGTGTCTCACAGTCTTAAGGACTTTGATTGAAGGTTATAGTTCAAAACTGTGCCAGTTATAAAAAAATATACAGAGATATATATTTGTGAATGCTGAAAACACATCTGGCACTTATGTTGAGAAACTGAGTAGTCCATTGTCAAAAACACAAATGTACTTCCTCAAGAGAAGGTCATTTCTATCCAAATCATTCCTGATAGTAGTTGACAAGTTCTTGAAAACATCCAGTGATGAAAAGTCTTAAACTTTCCTTTACTAATATTCCCAAAACTTCATTATCAAAGGGATTTACTTACTTTTTTTTTTCAAGTGTCTGTCCCCTTTTATCCTCTGTGATAAATAGTTTCCTTCTTTCTTAGAGTTTAACCTTACAGCTAAGTGTTTACTACTTCTGAGTGTCTTCTTTAACTGCCTGTATGTTCATACAAATTGAAGTTGGTAAGGGCTGCAAACAAGAATCATATCAGAAAGAGTTTTCTAATTCAAATGAATATTCAGTGTTCTCTCCTGCCTCAAACAGATTTTTCTGCAAAAAATAGTTTTGTTTATGAAAGATGTATTATAAAACCCAACATATTTAGCTATTTCTTCTCCCTTTCCAGATTTTTGTGTAATAAACAAAAGGTCCCAAATAAATAATTAACAAAAAATGACTTATTTATAATCAGAAATGTTTGGCCACCAGATGGTCCAGAGTATATCTTCATATAATGGGATCTTGAGTACGGTTTTAACTCTGCGGGAACAAACAGCAGAGTATTAATAAAATGTCAATTAGTTTAATTTAGTCTCATATCTATTGAATATATATATTGGCACCTACATGGTTTTAATTTCATTTTAGGATTCCAGCTGCTATTGAGCACAGAAAACTTTTAAACAAGTAAATTAAAAAATATTGCAAAGACAAATAAATATGTCAAAGGGTGGAAAGAAATAATTTTAAATGAAGCTGACAAGAATCTTCACACAAAACTTTTTGTGCATCTGCATTGTTAATGTCCTTTATTATTTTGCCTCTGACATTAAAATTAAAGTGTTATACTAATCAAAAATAAATTTCATTATCAATACGATCTTCAAATTTTCCTAAAGTCAGTTTTTCTCTCCCTCTCCACTCCCTGCTTGCAGACTCTTAAAATTTTTTGATGCATGGGCAGATTTTTGTATACCTCATACTTAGCTGACTCCTCTGAAATACACTATTAAATCCTAGATTGAAAGTCACTGGTTTACATAGTGTCCTGAATGACACTTTTCTTAAAGAAATCTCAAGGAAATTCAACAGTTATTATAAACTCACTTTAAGTTTATCCCAGGATTGTATTTGACCCTCGTTCAGACACAAGCTACCTGAAGGGTCAGGCTGAGAATGGGTGATGAGGGCAAATATATCAAACTGAAACTAACTTCCTCTGTTGTACTGGATCTGTCTGGTGTGAAATAACTTTCTTCACACCAGCCTGTATATTGCTGTGTTTTGGGTTTCTGACTAAAACAGTGTTGGTAACACACCAGTGTTTCAGCTCTTGCTGAACAGTGTTTGCTGTGTCAAGGTTTTTCCTGTTTCTTCCTCTACCCCCTTGTAACAACCAGCCTGGGCCAGAAGTTGGGAGGGACGCAGCTGGGACAGGTGACCCAAACTACCCAAAGGAATTTTCCTTACCACATAGCCCCATGCTCACCAGTAAAAACTGGAGAGTGTGTTTGGGCTGTCTTCCAAGTCAGCTGTTCCTCGAAGACTGGCAGGGCATCATTCTGGTAGTGGGAGGTGGCAGCTGCTTTTGTATCACTTGGGTTCTCCTCTTTTGCCTTCTCTAGAACTTGAATGAGTTTTCTTGTTTTAACTGCTCCTATTTTCTTCCACAGTCCTGCTAGGGACAGGTGTGAGTGAGAATCTGGGTGGGTGCTTTGTTGCTGGCTGTGGTTCACCCACCACAGATGTTCATCAGTTGCAGCAAGGGCTGCAAGATCCCTCTGGGAAGAGGGTCAGTGTTTGATGAATAGTCAGGCCCAAGCTCAAAGCTCCTGCAAGTGTAATAAACTATCTGAGTCCACTGGGCTCTGTGTACCAGCAGCATTAATGTTAAGTTGTACATATTGAGTTGCAAGGCCCTTTTGTTAATCTTATGCATGCTGGCTGTCACAATCTGCACACTGGTCTTGACAAAGCCTCATTGCTACTAGGAAGGGCTAATATGGTTATATTTGGTGTAGGACTAAGCTGTTTTATGCTGTGCTCTGTGTGTGCCTCCTTTGATCAGAGTTCATGGTGAATGGCTCTCATTTTAGGGTTTGAGAAAACCTAGGACTTGTTCCACTGAAGTTCCAAAATTTGCTCTGTGCCCCACTCTCACTGAGGTGTGAAAAATGATTATGTCAATGGTGATTGAACTCTGAGTAAAGAATAAGCTCAGATTTTTGCTTAAATTACAAAGTGGTCTTAACCTTTTACTTAAAACTAGGAGCGCCTACACAGGTAGACATCAGAAATTACTGCATTAAAGAAAAAACATCAAGGTAGTATTTCAGAATTACTTAATTTTTTGTCTGAGCTGCAGCATGAAGTTCAAGCCCTGAAAACTTCTCCAAAAGTTCAGCAAAGAACATCCACAGCTGTGTCCTATGCAGCAAAGCTCCCACATTTCAATTTAACGTTCTGTGCCAGAAGAATCTAACCTCCTGTCCTTGCCGTGGATGTTAGAGTTATGTAGATAACCCTCTCTTGCCAGGCTCCATCTTTTTTTATTTTAATACTTTTCTGTGAGGACAAAATACACAATTTCACACTTTCTGACTATAGTAATTTCCTTTAGGGAAGGATGAAGTACTAGGGTGAGCACATCTCCTGCTGCATTATCTGAGGCAAAGTGCGTACAGTACGTAGGGAGGTGTTAACATAAGGGACTTTGGCCCCCTTATTCCCTCCAACCCTTTTTCCCAGAAGAAAATCATTCCTCTCTTTCCTTACTGTGACTTTTGAAACCAGGCCACTCCATTAAATTTTTTTTTTTTTTTTTTTTGCAACTCATGTACTTTATCTCTAGATGAAAGACCATGTGCTTGTATTCTTATTAAACCTTATATGGACATTTTTTTCAGAACCCAGGTATTTTTTCTGGTGGGACATTGCACTGGAATTGCTGATGCCACTAAATTCCTGCAGCCAGACTGGCTGCAGAAAGATAGAATGACATTTTCACTGACAAGTGGATCATGGAGGCTTACTTCAATTACTATTTGTAGGATGTTCCAATGCAGAGCAGAGGTCCTTTGCAGCTGGGGTTGTAGAAACATGCAGGAAAGGACAGTGCTTGCTCTGAAGAGCTTATGACATAAATAGACAACAGAGTGGTGAGGGGAACCTTGCTCAGAGACTTGCCTAAAGTCACACTGCAGGGAAGAGCTTGGAAAGGAATCTAGGTCTCCTGATTCCCCCAAGTCTGTTACTTTATTTACTAGGCCATGTTGTCTCCCTCCATTTAATTCCCTTCTCCTTTTCTTTATTGTACTGGATAAAATTCTTTAGCACAGGTTCCCATATGATAAACAGTCATTTAAGTGGAAAAAAGACCTCACAAAACCAACCTTCTAGAAAAACACTCCTTCTAAAGATTTGTTACAGTGCTTTTTGAATACAGCAAACATTCAAAAACAAAGAAGTATTCATGACTTTGTCTTAGCATATTTGTATAGGGAATTTGAATGTATTTTTGCTCATCTTCTGTGAAAGAGTGGCAGCCTGACCTATATGGGATGTGTGTACGTGTAGGTTTGCTAGGTACTTGTCATCTCTGGGATAAAGGAAAAGAGTTGCATTGGGATAAAAGGAGGAGAAAAATAGATGTTATTCAACATTTTTTGCTATTCCTTTCATTTTCAGGGCATGACCAACATCAGTGTGAAGAATTTTCCTTAAGTGCAAACCTAATTTCTGTAGTATCTCCAGATGTCTCCAGGGATTGCTCTTAATCTCTCCTGTAAGACTATATTTATTTATTTATTTATTTATTTATTTATTTATTTATTTATTTATTTATTTATTTATTTCAAACCAAGA
>VXAC01006997.1:53329-91544 GCA_013399225.1 Rhipidura dahli
TATTTATTTATTTATTTATTTATTTATTTATTTATTTATTTCAAACCAAGATGAGTTCTAAACAACATTAAATAAAATTGCTAGGTCATAAAACACATGCTTGACTATTGGGCATTCCTTACAATTGCCATGCCTTTTCTCCTTGTCTAGTGATCTATAGTAGTGCAAATAAATACCACATTCATGCCCAGCTTGCTCCATACACTGTGGATCTTGTAAAGTAGTGGGCACACAGGGCTGCAAACCAGGCTTCTTGGATTCTCTTCACTGGAAAAGGTTTCAGTGGTGACTTTTGCAGAGGATGTTTGGGGTGCAGAGGATGTTTGGGGTGGCACTTTTAATGCCTGTAATAAACCAACGATCCTTTTGTGATATTTTCTGTGATTTCTTCTGAATTTTGGGCAAGCAGAAGCCTGAATGAAACTAAAGCAACTTCAGAGTGTTCTTAAGTCACTTTCTTAGCAGGTGCTGAGCACAACTTTAAAGAGGGTTGTGCTAGCAGTGAGCTTTCTTCTCATTTGGAAAAAGTCCCATGATTTGCAAGAGAGGGTCCATAAACCCCACTGAATGCCTTATCCCTATAATCTGTTATCTGTACATCATATTATTGGAATTATGCGTTTGAGAGAGGGCTCCTGTGAGCCACCACAGTAGCTTGGGCTCAGATACTTTTCTCAAATACTCAGATATTTCTCTCATTTTTCTCATGTATTTGTGAGAGAAAAACAGGGAGTTACTCTGGTGGGAAAGTCTACTGATCAGAAAGATGATTTCACAGCTATTTCATTAGATATCTGAGTTCAGTCCTGTGTCTTCCCTCAGATTAGTAGTGCTACCTAGGCCAAGCCAGCTTCCCAGTCATGTGTCTGTTCCCCCTGTTGCAAAATAGGGAATAACAACCACCCTTTGCCTTGTTTGATTAAAAAGCAAGTTCTGCAGGCAAGATAGGGTTCTTTATTATGCATATGAACAACATCTGGCTTAGTGTGCCAGGTGCACAAATCATTTATTTATGTAATTAGTTAAAAACGTGAGCTAAACTGTGATAACAAATCCATGTAGACACTCTTAGTCCTGGATGAATATAAGGTAAGTAGGGTAAATTCTTTCTTTTAAAAGCTTAGTGCATATTACCTCACATTTGCTACAGGGTAAATACACGTGAGTTGTCCCAGCTGAGCTGACACTGGATCATTTTTTACTCCTTCATATTCACATGCTAGAGCCTTTACACACATGACTTTTAATGCTTTCTAATAAAGTAAGGGATATTAGTTGTACTGGACTCAGCTTTGGAGGATGACTCAAACCTCTTGCCTAGGCAGTCTGTTATTGCTCTTGGAATATTCCACAGATAAAGAAATTGCAGGAAACTCACTTCTCCAGAGGAGCTTTTGCTCCCTGACCAATTCAGTGTCAGCTTAATAGATAGAAATTTGGGAAACTAAGAACTGACAATCAGTACAATGACTGTTTTTTGTGAACTGGTAAACAGATACATATTCATTTATCTTCTGGTGCAGAGAATGGTCAAACAGGTTATTTCAGACCATCTGTGCTTTGCATTAACTTGTTTGTCTTCAAATTAGAGTGGAACAGGAGAGATGAGATTTCACATCCAGCTACAGATCCCAATCAGCTGGGATCTAGCCGGCAACAACATCATTTTCCAGAGATTATGGTACCTGCTATATTTCAGCTCAGAGATAGATACATGTGCTGTAGGTAAAGCACATAAAAAAACTGCTTAGACCAAGGGCCAGACAAGCTCAGGACAAAAAAAAAAAAAAAACAAACACATGCAGAACTGGTATGATTTTCCACATAAGTAGTAGAATAAGTAACCATATCATGTCAGATATGCATCTACATCAAATTCTTATTTAAGTTATATGATATAAATCTAGAATAAAGCACTGATTTTTACTGGATGCCCACCAACAAGATGGTTGACTTGTAACATCAACCACAAGGACACAGCAGGAGCAGTAAATACTTGATCTCATTCTAGAAACTCAGTAATAGAAGATACCAGCTACCTGTAACATTTCTCCCCCTTTACATTCTCTACTTCAGGTTAAGTACACCTTTAATGAAATTGAATCATTATTTTTCACTGGCACTTCTTTCTCCCCCTGTGCATTAATCTGTAAGGTGGTAGCAGTTTTAAACTTGTTTTTTTCCTTGTGGCTTTTTTTTTCCTTTTAGTTGTTTTGACTTGTCAGCCAACATTAAGTGGGACTGACTTTTCTTTGTATCTTTACTGACAAATCTATATTAGTAACAACATCAATACTGTATTAAACCTGAACTATGGGAATAATTTGTAATCACACTAAAATTAGTAATATCACGTGGCAAGACACAGGATAGAGAAGTAGAACTACCATTAGCTTGGGTTATTATTACCTTATTAAGGCCATTTAAATAGGCTGTAATTCTGGGAATTTAAAGGTCATTTTGATTTATTCAGTTCAGTTTCTTATGCGTTTAGAAAACTAATTAAAGAGCAAACAACATGGCTATTTTATTCTTAATGGCAAATATGTGTGAAGGGGCTGCCCATTCTGAAACCCAACAGAATAATGAGCATTGTTATAATTTTCAACATTGAATGTTGCTTCCTCTTAAAAATTATTATCTTTCCATTGCATTAAAATTGTTTCATCCAATTTTGCTCTTAATATTTTGAAAGTGTTTTCCTACAAACATTTCTCCCTAGGTTTGAAAGGCTCAACCATCTCTAGTTTGTTTGAGCTTTCAGAAAAATGATCAAAACAAATAAATACAGGGAAAAATAACAATCTCTGAAATAGCCTTTAATCCCCATGAATGACCTACAATTTGTTCACAAAGTAATGGCTGTCAATTGTTTAATTTTTCCACAAAGCCTTGCACTATGATGGCAATTCTTCTTCACTGCCTAATAAATGATGTACTTAAGCCTTAAAAAAATGCTGGTGTACCTTCAGCTTTGAGGAGTTTTGAGCATCTTAGAAAATGTAAGGCAGCTTTAAAGACTTTGTTGAATAGTCATGTTTATCCTTTCTCAAGTGTTTTGCAGAACTGGATCATAGCTGTTTAATCCAGCTCTGATTTGAATCCTTCTATACGATGGACAGTGACAAACTTTGATCCCATGGCTATGTAGTGTGACTGAGTGCAGTGGGGGAAGGGTCTTGCAGACAAGTGACATTTCTATCCAATATATAAAGAATTCAAAAAGAAATAAGTGTAGCTATGACAAGAAAATTAACGTTGTGATTTTACCTGAAATGCTGTAATTTTCATTTTGACCACCAATGGCAAAATGTGCCTGTTGCTTGAGCCTTACACTACAATGTACAAAAAAATCCTAAATATTTTACAGCCTCAAGAGTTAAAGTCACATGACTCCTACTTTCTTTACCACATAGACATCAATATGAAGTCTTCCTCTCTAAAGGATCCAAGTGGCAAATAAATAGTTTATGAATGCTGTAGTTTCCTAACAAGGAGAATCTCTGACTAAATCAAACAACATTTTTATTAGGTGGTTTTGGTCTGGAACTAAGTTTATACTATTAAAAATGTTCCCCAAAATGTGTGGGGCTCTGTAGGTCATGCATCTTTCCAAAAAAGATGAAAAAAATCAAAATCCAATTTTTCAAAAAATAATAAAAGTATAATTATAGATTTTGGGGGTTATCCCATTGTTGAGTTAATTCACCTTCCACCAGCCATAAGGGTCTTCTAGAATCATAGATATTAAAATCTATGATGGGAAATGATGGCTCTTGTCAATCCAATCCACTCCCCTGGAAATGTATATTCATATCCAATATGAGCCCATTAATTGTACAAAACCTGAGGCAAACTTGGTCAAATGCTCAGGTGAACTTCCATTTCCTTCTGGAAAGGGAGAAACAAAGGCAAGTCTCCATCATGGCAGATTATGGAGTGCCTGGTAAAGATCTCGAGGTTTTCTCATCCTGATTCCAAGTGGCTGGTTGAGCACCTGACTCCATTTTACTTTTACCAGAGACAGAAGACCTGTTACTAAAGCCAGTCATTATTCAGTGTCTTATCTAGAACATGTTGTTCCTTCAAAGCTCAGTAGTCTGGCACTGGTGCCAGACATAACCGGCAGGGGAGAAGTGGATGCCACTTGTGCATCACCAGCAGCATTTCCCACAAAGTTGGGGGATGTCACTGCAGCTCTTATTCAGAAAACAACTCTTCCAGCTTGTCCAGGGAGAACTGACAAGGTTATCACCAGAGGCGGGTTGCTAGAGGCTGCAGCTGACAACAAAAATGAGGGTATGTGAACATTAATATCCAAAGAGACAGCTACCTGCTGGAAGCACTTGCCTGGAAGAGGTGCAGGGACTGTATAAATATAACCCTCTCTTCGTCTCATCCCAGGAAGTTTTGAGGCCAACTCAAATCTGCAATAGCTGGGATCTAAGAGACAACAACAGGGATTGTCCTTTTGTTATTGTGCTCTTAATAAATCTCCACGTGGAAACTTGTTAAGCCTTGCTGTGGCTTCCATGTCTGCTTATATGCAACACCTCCACCAGCAAATCAATCCTTACATTGTAATGGCACTCACTTGGCAAGCTGTGTTTGGCTTAGTGCACTGCTGCTATTTCTTCTGTGTGCAGCATCACAGAGGGATGTGATGTGTGAGAAAACCAGGCAGAGGAGCTGGCTGATATGCACAAAGGACAGAGGGAGCAGGGTCTGCAACAGGACTGTGAGGTGAAGGACTCAGCTGCCCTCAGTGCTTTGAGAAATACTGAAGGAACCCAATGAAAATTTGTTTAAAAAACAATAAATACAGAGATGGTCACTTCTGAGTGTATCTCTTGTAAATACTATTCATTATTGTGCTCTTTGATGATGTGCCTCTGATTTATTTGCTCAGTCATCTGGGTTTCCCAATTAATGGGTTAAGGAGCAGGCTACAGTCTTGGAGGGCTATGGGCACACAGACTTGGCTGCTGTCTCTCTGACATCTTAGAGCACTGCCCTGAAAAATACTGTGTGCAGAAACTTTCCTGACCCAGCAGGCACGACCCTAGGTTACGTTTCCCTGAAGCATTTTCTCTCTAATAATTCTTGCTTGATCTGACACGTGGAGGAGCAAACAGAAGAGGAGAAAATTCCTGTCTGGAAAAGTGAAGTCCACCATCCAACTGGTTCAGCCCCAAACTGGCATTGCAGATGAATACTCCTACTTCTGTTCCCTCAGTTTGATTGCTGCCTCTGGATTACCCAGAGAGGAATAGGAAAGGTTTTGCAGCAGCCTGGGGACAAAGGCTGGGAGAGTTCCCACTCTCTCTGCTAGTCCAGAATAAAAACATGCAGAGAAGAGCATTTAAGCAGATTTTAATTTAATTTTTGTTATTTTTTTAGTCCACTTTTAAAATGTTTAATTTATTTATTTATTTATTTATTTATTTATTTATTTTAATATGACTCCTAGCATGAAGCTGAACTCTGTTACTTGACCTTGGAGCTTTCTGTACTTTGAGTTTAAATGAAGAAGTACAGAGATCCAGAAATACCTACCCTGGCCTTAGGTTAGTTCATGAAAAAAAATATATTGAAGTACAGAGAAAAAATAGTTGTGATGTGGACAGTAATAGCTCAAAGCTCATTTTGCTTACAAACATTTTCTTAAGTAAAAGGGGAGAAACAAAGCATACACCTTAAGACTCTTTTATGTCAAAACTTTTAGGCCAGCTTCTCTGCCTAGTCACAAGGAATTCTGAGCCTTCTTTGCCTCTTTTTACATCCTTGTACAGCATCAGTGTCATTCCTTCTTGCAGACTCAGATTCAGCTGCACATGCACTGTGTAAAAAATTTTTAACATGAGAAACAAAAACTGAGCTAGCTCTCGCCTGGCATCTGTAAGAAACCTGAAGCACAGGCTTGTTCTTTATGAGGTGACCTCCTTAGAATTAGATCTTTTTTAAATTTTCTTTTTGCCAAAGTTTCAAAATAAAAGAAAAAAGAGGAAATTAATATAAGCAAGCAAAAAATGTAAAAAAGAGAGAGGAAAGAAAGAAAGAAAAAAGAAAGAAAGAAAGAAAGAAAGAAAAAGAAAGAAAGAAAGAAAGAAAGAAAGAAAGAAAGAAAGAAAGAAAGAAAGAAAGAAAGAAAGAAAGAAAGAAAGAAAGAAAGAAAGAAAACAAAACCAATCTAGAACCAAGATTAGAATCACTGGACTAAGACTACCTTCAGGTAGTGATGTCAAAGACAGCACAAATGGGAAGTGTTTTCAGATAGCAGAATCCCCTCTTCAGTCCTCTCTGACCATATTCCTTTCCTGATGTGAAACTATGGAGTATATTGGTTGCCTCTGTTCTTTTAGTATCTAGGCTTGATTGTTTTCCTGCAGGCTTCAAGCCACCTCTGACCATATCTGATTGGAACCAGGTGACATCTGATCATACAGAACACCAGGGCTGTTTTTCTGAAGCCTCCAGAGACACCTCCAGATATGCTTACAATTTTCAGGGCTTTTCTTTGTGGGTAGAGTTGAAGAAAACCCCAAACTAGTGCCTTTCAGTATAAGTTGTCCAAGACAGCTTCAAACAATGGGCTGCTTGGCTTGTCTTACAGTGGTATTAGGCTTAAAACAGCACTGCAGAACAGCTAATAAGCTGTGTTAATACATCTTCACCTCATCCAGGGAACTCAGAGGACAGAGAGTATAAGCACCCATCTGTCTGCAAAAGACTGTATAGACTTCCACTGAGTCATGAGCTGGACTTTGTTAATGTGTAATGAAATTAATTAAAACCTCTCCCTTCCCCCAGTATTGGTTAAACATTATGACTCACCTGGTTGCATTCTGAGCATAATAAAACTTGACAGGATTGGGGGAGGGAGGAGACGTGGAGGAAGGAGGGGATGTGAGATGTTTCTTCCTCTTTGTGTCTATCTGGCTTTTCAGTGCAAAGTCATATTCTGTCATGTTACATACACGCCAAAATATTTAGAAATACACAGGGCAAAGATCAGCTTGCAAGCGTGAGTTCATGAACTCTGCCAGTGCACAGATTTCTCTGCCAGAGCAGCACAGCATCCTAGAGGCAAGTCAAATGAAAACAGTCAGAATAATACACTCAGGTAACAGAAAAGGCAATTGTACCGCCAGGACCAATCCTGAACAAAAGAGATATTGGCATATATTGAGACCTTGACAAAAGGAAGCCTCCAAGGTTACCACCAGAGTTGACTTAATTTTTTTTATCTACCTTTTTATTATTTTTTTTAAAGGAGAAGGAGTGTTTAATTATCAGTTCTCAAGCAAACAGTGGTTCGGCAAAATGTCAGATCTCCAGCTGAGACGCCACCAGTTTGTGCTTGGGATTGTGTGCCAGGCGGCTGTATGGACAGGCGAAGACCTCCGACTGTTCACTGAATGAATTTCCACTCGTGCCTCTCGACATTGATTGAAAGCGAAGGCTGCTGTTGGAGCCCTCAGGCTGTCTTAAGAAATCCATCCCTCCCCATGCTAGATCCTTGATGAGTGTAACTCCAGCTTCTAGAGAGACCGGGTAAAGGGGAAGGAATTTAACCGTTCTGGCCCCTGGAAGCCAAGTGCTGTCAATGGTTTGGGCTGATACTTAAAACAAAAGAAGAGAAAGGAAAGAGAATAATGAAACAAGAAGAGGCCAAGATTTTTTTTCCTTTATTTTCCTCACCTTTCTTCTTTTGTAAGAAATAAGACATCAGCACTGAATACATTGTAAGACATTCTTCTGTTTTCTAGGCTTAGCTTCTCTGAATCCATTTTAACACCCAAACCAGAAAGAAGGGTAATAGCAAACCCATGAATTTGGCAAGAAGAGTTAACTACAGTCTTCTCCAAAGGAAGGCAAGTTGAACTAGATTTACTTGGATGTAAATACATCTTGGAGCTCTCTATGATAGTACTGCCTGAACTGGTCGCACTCTCTGAGATTAGAATTTGTATGATTCTTTAGCCATGCAATTCCATTTGCGAAACATCAAATTTGAGTTACAAAAGTGCCACAGGGCTAATATGTGTTCTAATAGATACACCTGACTGCAGAGGTATAAGTGGCTGTTGTCCCATTAGTGCCACCATTCCATTCTTTTCAGGAATGTAGCCCATAAAATGCAACAAAAGTTTGTCAATCACAATAAAGAATTTGATTCACTTTTTATCAGGCTGTGCATCATTTCTCCTAGACCATTAGCATTATATTTTTAATACTGGGAATGAATTATGAGAGCCAAAAGAGATTGCAGCCTACATCAACCAATTAAACTTATATGTTGTCCTTTTTGTCTTGGTTTTGTCTTCTTTCTTTTCTTTCTTTCTTTCTTTCTTTCTTTCTTTCTTTCTTTCTTTCTTTCTTTCTTTCTTTCTTTCTTTCTTTCTTTCTTTCTTTCTTTCTTTGTTTCTTTCTTTTCTTTCTTTCTTTCTTTCTTTCTTTCTTTCTTTCTCTGTGTTCTCCTGCCTCATATTTCAGGGGCCATATTTCATATTTTGACTCAGTAGCTGTATATCATGTACCACATTAAGGTTCTGGTACATCACTGGATGTGTTACATTATCTGCAGTAAAACCTGCAAACAAACCAAGGAAATCACTGCCAATGCAGACCCCAGACACATTAGGTAGAAAAAAAGAAGTGAAACATTAAGCAAAAATGTAGTAAAGATGAAAAGCACAGTTCATTATCAAATCACATAAAATAAATAATAAATCTACACATCTGTCTCATTGCTAAGGGTAATCAAAACCAGCAGTGATTATCTTGGAATTTTATTTAAAATTTTCCTCTAAATTCCTGACATAGGCATACCTTTCTAAACCAAGATACATAAAGACCTTTTCCTTTGTGCCTTTGGAGTTTTGTAAAAATGCTTCACATAATAATTTACTTTACTTTAGTCCATTTTACTTTAATATAAATGAAAAACGTAAAATAAAAATAATACATGGTTTTCTAAAGAAAAAATATTTGGAATAGCAAAGCAAGTGAGTTAATTGGTTGTGTATTATTTTTGGGTTTAAATTTCATTAAATTTCAAAAACAGTTTCTTATTTTTAGAAAGCATAATTTTTATTTGTCTCTCCTTTCCTAGAAAGGAAGGCCAGGAAAGTCATATCAAAGTGAACCTTTTCAGTCAAATGGAAAGTTTTCTGTGCAAATAGCCTTTCAGTATAATACTAAAGCAACCCCATTTGCTTCATTGGTTGATGCATCTAATTAATGTTCTTGCAACATGTGGAGCTTAAATACTCCCCACTGAAATAAATGAAACTCCTGTTATTGGCTTGCCTGCTGGATTGGTCCCTAGACCAGGATGAAGAAGAGAAGAGGGACTCTGGACTTGGTTTCTGTCCCTGACATCCATGAAATAGTTGGAAATTTTGATGTTACCCTTGGACACTGTGTCTGCAGTTTCTGGCCATACATTAAAGCCAAGAAGCTTCTTAAAAATAGAGAAACTTGTGCAGATGGGATGGAGAAGTTCTGGTGCTGTAATCCAGTGGTGAAAGATGGTCTTCAATTGCACACAATCACTGAGCCTTCCTCTCTTATGAGAAGGCTCACCCACACTGTGCTCTTCTCTGCTACAAAGAGACATACCCAAGACATCAGGCAGATGGATTGTTCATCATTCTGAAGCAATGCTTGAAATAAATGACTCCCCTGCTGCATGGCAGTCTCCTGCACAGGACATGGCTGTAGTGCTGCTCCTCCCCTGGGGTGCTCAACTTGGATAAGTCCATGCAGTGGTTTCTGGCTGTGGTATCTACCCCTGAATTGCCTCAGTTTCTTATTCAAATTGCAAAATAAATGTGCAACCCCTGCCATTAGAGCTCTCCCCTTGGGTAGCACCCCATGCTCCCCATTGCACTTGGGGAGGACAGAGGAAGTGTGGAATCTCCCACCTGGGGACCCTTTCAGTCCACCCAGCACAGTCCAGGGAGCAGGGAAGTTGCACTCTGTCAGGGAACAGGAATGGAGATTTTGGGCTCATGGAGAATGTTGAAGGCAGTGAGAGATCAGGAGAGAGGTGTGTGGTAGAGCACCTCTCTCCTACCTTAAAAGAAGTGAGCCATATGCATTTAATTCAAAGAAGAGATGTATGAGACTGCCCCTGATGCAGGGTCCTGGCTACCAGATACCAGATGATTGAAGCAGCTACCTGCAGTCTTGATCAGGAACTCGAGTTTGACATATGGCCAAGATTTTCTGACAAACCTCAGTATTCAGGGTAGGGTTTTTTTCTCCTTTCTCATCCCCTGACTCTTCTTTGTGAAAACAGTCTTTGAGGTGCCTTATACTTTTATTTCATCGTACAGAAGAGCTGAGGTGCCCTAGAGGTCCAATAGTCTATTATTTGAGGCAAGGACTGTTAAGTTACCTTTCTTTTTTTCCAGCACTTTCCACATTACATGAATGAAATGGCAGGTAAAAGGCCAGTGTTATCAGGCTAATACCTGAAAGTAATTAGTACACACAAGTCATCTGTGTTTGTTTAAAGAATTAATATTCATCATAACTCTAACTCACACTTTCTACTGGTTTTCCCCTCTGTAGCTGGCAAATATCAAAGGCTTGCTCTTGTATAAAACATACCAGAATATGTATTTAAAAAATTTTCTTTCCTTTTTTTTTTTTTTTTTGGAGAAATTAATTTATCTGTTAAAAAAAAAGAACAAGAAGTAACTTATAAATTCATTGCTGGTATTTGTTTCGACTCTGAGGAAACTGGACTATCTACATTGCAATATGACCCTGTATATTTGCTGTCTGTGACCACCCAGGACACATAAAGGACACTCTCATTCAGACAGATCTTTCACCTCAAACAAAAAATTTAGCTTGTGCATTTTTGCCCACTGAAAATGGGATTTTGCAATGTTGAATGAAAAAAATTCAGGCAGAGTCTGCTTCAATGCCAGATGCTAAAGTGAAGCACCTTGTCCAGTTGGATTGAGACATAAATGCACCACTATTTTATTCAGACAATTGTCTTCTGGAAGTTACTGAAAAGCAGGGAGGGATGGCAGGAGGCTGTATAAGCAGGCACACTTCTGAACTGAGGTTTATAAAACCTTTAAAGAATTGCAACAGCTAAGATTGGTTTTTTTCTTCTGGTTTAGAAATGACTTGAGCCTTCTGGCTCGAGTATGATTTCCAAAGTATAATGAAGAAATATCTGCAGAGGTAGTCCTGTAAACCCAAACTCCTGTTATATGTTTACTCACATCAGGAACATTATTCCTCCAAATAGCTTTAGGAGAGACAAGTATGGCCTAACTCCAGTTTAAAAGCTACATGAATGTTCCCTTAATTTAGTTCTGTAACAGCACAGGTTTTTAGATGCTTGTAAAAAGGGTTGGAAAACCCGTGAAATTTGGAAAACAGCCACACAGATCCTTGGAGCAACCTGATCGATGGGGCTTGGAGCAACCTGATCTACTGGAAGGTGACCCAGCCCATGGGAGGGGGTTGGAATGGGATGATCTTTAAGGTCCCTTCCAAACCATTCTAAAATTCTTTGATCCCTCAGCCTTACTAGCTGACCCTACAGTGCTCATTTTGGAAAAAGGGGTGTTAGACACTTCAGTAGAAGTTTGGGACTGTAAGGCATTAAGTAAACTGGAGCCCTGTCCTGTCTGCTTCTTACGGGACTGTAGGAATATTTCAGATAACTGAAAAGGGTTTTTGATGCAAGGGTTTTTGAATCTTCTTTTGTAAATAAGTGCTACTGCTGTGCATGCCATGCTGTTAAAAAGTGAAGCCTGTTACATCTGCTACAGAAGCTCTCATTTTTAGCACTGTGCATGACTATTTTTTTATCAGAATCACAGAATAATTAAGGTTGGGAAAGACCACTAAGACCATTGAGTTCAATAATTTGCAGTGAAAGTTTCACCACCAGTTGTGACTCTCAGCACCACATCCATATAATTTTTGAACACTTCCAGGGGATGGTGATTCCACCACTTCCCTGGGCAGTCTATTCCAATGCCTGTCTGCTCTTTCAGTGAAATTTTCCCTAATATCCAAAACAATTCTTCCTTGGTGCAACTTGAGAAGATCTCCTCTTGTCCTATTGCTTGTTATGTGGGCAAAGATATTTACTCCCTCCTGTCTACTACATCCTTTTAGATAATTGTTGAGAGCAGGGATGTCTCTTAAGCCTGAAAATAAAGATTATACTTTACCCTGATGAAGAAATGGAGAGAGCAATATTTATCTTCTGTGTGTTATCTCTCATTTTTTTCATTGGTCATCTCCAGGAATAATCTGTTTTCATATTTTTTAAGTGTCTATGAAGCAATCAAAGTCATAAGAAAATGCCAAACCCCTCACTTTTCTTCTCTCCAGGGTGAACAGACATCACCAGGCTCTCTGTGCAGATGCTGTTCTGAAGATCCTTTACCATTTGGATGATGTTTTGCTACACTCTGATGTACCCATGTCTCTCATGTCCTGGGGAGCAGAGCTCTCTAGAGGTGTCTCACCAGTGCTGAGTAGGCAAGGATCTCCTTCCTTGCTCCAATGGCAGTGCTCTGTCTAATGTAACCCAGGATACTTTCTTTGCTGCAAGAGCAAAATTTTTGTTTCATGGTGAACCAGTTGATCATTCCCACCCCACATCCTATTTTGCCAAGCTGTTTCCTACTCCCAACTGCCTAATAAAACATAACTCCATAATTAATCTATAATAAGAAAAGCATATAGACAACTCTAATTAGCAAAATTATATCAATATTTTCTTCCCCTGACAGGAAACAAGACAGAGACAGAACAATATGCTATGGGAGAGACAAGGTTCTCCTTCCTCTGGGGAATTGGGGTCCAGGGCAGCCAGCCCAGCAGTGCAGTTGCCTCCTGTGTTTGTTTTCCATAAGGGGAAGGAAGTGTTTGCTGGTCTGCTTTGCCTGTGTTTAAACTGACTTTAGGAGTCTAATTGCTTGGTGTTTTCTATTGTGTATTTGCTTGCTGTCTTGACTTGGTTTGGACTGGAGTGTGTTTGTTCTCAGTGATTTTGGAGTTTGTTTGCTTTAAGGGAAGGCAGAGATTTAACTAGATGGAAACTTATGGTGTGACTGCGCCAGCTGCTTCAAACAAGGAGTGTCTCTGCTCTCCAGACACCACTTTCTCTGGAGCTTTGTCTGTTTTTCCTTTACAGAGGCAGGGGTATCTCATGCAGAAAGGGGTCACCACTTGTTTCCCCATTACAGGTCCACTGCATAATAATTCTCCAGGAAGAAAGAAGAATATTCCCTGTAAGATAATGTCTAAACAATTCCTCCACGCATTTTTGTTTTCTGTTTTTTTTTTTTTTTTAAACAGCAAACTGTTTCAATAAATCTGTTATTTTTCAACATAAGCACCTTTAAAACTAAACAAACAACCACAAATTTATTTTCTGTGAGAATTGTGGAAATTAGAATTGACAAACATGATATTTAGGGTTAGTTATATATAGTCTAAAGGTTTGTATCAGCATCTGGCCTGTCAGGGTAGGGGAGACTGCAGTTTTTAAGAAGAAAATTTCCTTAGTATAGCCCCCAAGCAAACAAATATAGACAAATAAACAACAAAACCAAACCCCTCATAACCCAACAAAACCTGGGCAAAACAGTTGGTTAGTTTTCTGGGGAGGTTGGGGAGAGGGCAGAGCAAGAAAGAGGGGAAGAAAAAGAAGGAAAAATCTCAGTTTGTATTTGCTCTTCTCATGAGCAGTATCATGTCAGGGATATTTCAAAGTAAAACTAAATTGGAAAGCAGAGATATTTTTATTGTTCTGGAATTAACCATAGCCCTATGATTTCTACACAATGTATACTTCCACTGTTTGTTTTTCTGGGTCAGATAAAATAAACATCCACTGTTTCAGTGTAGCCCTTTTCATTTTTAATTGTTTGTTTGCAGAAATGCATTGTAAGTGATTAGACAGGAATACATTAAGCAAAGCACAGACTAAGGAGGTGAAAGAGCATCCCTAAACACTTTTGCTGGAGAGAACTTTAGGATAGGAAGCTTAACTCTTGTTCCATCAGTGGGAAAATGATGGGAATCCCTAGTGTCCCATTTGAAAGGACTGGGAAAAGGGATCCTTAAAACACGAGGACAGCTACGGCTGTTTGTGCGTCTGGAGGCTTGTGAGGAGAGGGATGTGATGATGTTTATTTGCAGTCTATCACGCAGCCACTAGATGTCTCTGATTATTGCATACAGTTTCAGCACAATTCAGTCTCTCGTAAACAAAGGAGACTAAAGTGGATCTAAAGAGGTGTGGAAGTCATTTGATGTAGATCCTGACTTGCATTTGTTGTTTTAGATAAACATCCTCCTTTAAAAACGATCCTGCACATTGCAGAAATATAATTTTTTTGGGATATGCAAACTTCCTCTTACCAGAAAATATCCAGATGTTTCTTCTACTTGTGAATTCCAGATTGTGTAAATAAGTTTTTTTTTTTTATTTTTTCTGTTTCTTTTTTTTGTTTTGTTTTGTTTTGTTTTTTTGTTTTTTGGTTTTTTTTCCAGCAAATGAATACATAGATAAGAATCCACATGGCCTCTAATATTTCAGTTTGATAGAATACAGCACTGTATGCAGCACATTATTTATTTGCAAAATATGCCAGATAATGAATGAAATGTCTTTAATAAACACTAGCTGTTTCACTGAAAAGGTCTATATAGTTTTCATGCATGTGCAATAGAGAGTTTATAATGATATGCTGGCCAAATTCAGGTGAGTATACATCACCCATAGAAAATCTTTTGCAGCTGGAGATTTTGACTGAAAAGAGAATACATAACATATTTTACTAAATGGAGTAAAAGGTGTTATAAACAAAGTGAAGCCTTTTCAGCCCAGAGTGCTGATGATAAGATAAACTTATACACACATGCATGCAGATCTATAAATATTTTTTTGTGTGAGTGTACAAATAAAACGGCCATCTCTTTGCTGCCTTTTTTCTTGCAAAACAATTTATAGAGCATTTCAGAAGGTGTGTAAAACAGAAGTCCTTTGTAACTGAGCTAGATACAGCTGTATCATTAAACAGAAGGAAACCCAAACAAAGTACTAAATATAATGGCATGTTAAATTCCAGAGCTATTCATTCTGTAGCAGTCTTTTTGTGTCAGCTATTGGCCCAAACAGAAAGTGATATCTGGAAAAGGAAGGAGACAGGTTCAGCACTTTGTAGAAATCTTCAGGTTTAGCTGTTTACTTTTCTAAAAAAAATTCCCTCCAGAGCAGCTAGAACTTGAGTCTGACAACCCAAGTGCCACCTTCGACATCACCAATTCCCTAATAATGTTCTGAAGTGGGTTAAAACCTCTGGGATGTGTTAAATGTGCCATCCCATCATTAAAATCAACATTGGAATGGATTACTCACTGCTGTTGTTGGCCACAAGTTTTTCTCTGTGCTGTGCCAGCCACACTGAAGGAAGGCATCTCTGTAGCCCATGTTGTGATTAAGTGTGCTGGGATGTCACACTAGAAAAGGACTTCTTGGTAGAGAGCAAAAGTGATAGAAATAGGAAGTGAGATTCTCAGGGAGATAAATGAGTAGGAGAGATTTATTGATGAAGCATAGATAGTGCTAAGAGTAGAAGTTAAAATAGCAGAAAATGAGGTTCAAGGGAACAAATTGAGGGAAGAGATTTGTACTACAGGGAAAAGCAGCAAATGAAAAGTGCATAGTCCTGAGGAAAGTGCATGAAAAACATGGGCAAGAAACAGAGATGTGAAGCTATAAACATCTCCTGGTCCTCCCATGTGGGCAACCCATTTTAGCAACCTACCTGCAGTGTCATTACTGGAAATGAAATTTGGTATTTACATGATGGATCTGAAAGGTGGTGGGCCACATGTATTGCTGCTGTAATCCCACTGGTGTCACCACAGACTGTGGAGTTCCTCTGGGGGCAACACACTTGAGTGTTACACCTGCAGTTAATAAATCTCATCACATCTCAGCACATCTCAGCCCCTCTTCTCTGATCAAAGGCAGCGGTTCATGATAAACCAGACAGAACAGCTGGCTTGAGGCTTTTGTGACTGCTCTTAGGAACCAGACTCATTGTCAAGATTTGCTACACTATTTAGTTAGTGTAAGTCTTACTCTCTTCCTCAATTTACTCCTACAACAGATTTGACCCAGAGCTGTAAAAACTTATCTTGAACAGCCTTAGCTCTAGTTACTTAGCACAATCATAATTATTTATAGCGGTTTCAAATTCAGAGTGCTAAGAAGCACAAATTATTACATCTGCTTGGATGTGTCTGAAGATGAGGATTGCAACACAACTGTAATGAACTTTGACAGAGAGAGTCTGAGCTAATTCTGCTTCATTGAAAGGCAATAATTCAGTGCAGAACAAAAGACATCCAAAGAGAAGGATGTCATCTAAACTGTAAACGTAAAGAGGATTGACTCTTATAAGAGTAAAGTCAGATGGATAGACTGCAGTTTAGGTTACAAGAGCACAAACTCGACACAACTATTTTTGCACTGGTGAAGCTTGAATCAGAGCTCATTTTTGCTCAACCAGATGCTAGATCTCATTCAAGATCAGGGTATGATTCTTGCCACTCCCTCAGTTTAATACTGATCACAGAGTTGTTTTTCAGCTATTGTAATTAAAAACAAATTACTCAAGGTACCTAGGTCAGGGTTTTGAAGCTAGTGCAATATGCAGTAGCTGGCAGGGCAAAACAATTTATCCTAGCTGATCCACTGGCATTATGATTAGGTGTCTGCCCTCTGCAGGGAAGCACAGCCCAGAGCTATGATCCCAGGGGTTATATCTGACAAAGAAAACTAAGTACCTGGAATAATAAAACACATTAACTACCTGAAATCTGCTAAGGACAGGGGTCCACCCACATAGGAATTAAATGCCTTAGTCTTTGATATAGGCTGGCAGATAAGGCACCAACACTTTTATTTCAAAGTCAGAACATTCAGAAGTCAGCCAGAGTAGGCTGTGGTCCCTTCTACTGCAGGGGTTAGACCTGCATGGCTCCAACCATACACTCCTCTTCAGATCCTGAAGCAAATCCTACCTGCATGAAGAAATTCACTGTTACATTTGATTATTCTTAAACTAAGACAAATTAAGAGATGGGAGAGACATGGGAGAGACATTAAACCCAGTTATGAATATTCAACTTGGTAACAACGTCATCCACCTAGGAAAAATAAATCCCACTATTGAAAGCAATAGATTGTTTCTGGTCTCTATGATTCCCAGGCATCTGGGTTAAGTAGAAGTAATTAAGATAAGAAGTTGGACTTCTATCCACAAGTCATTGCAATAATAATGTGAAAGTTCCCTCTATTCCTGTCTTTTATGACCAGTGAGTTCCTTCAAAATGTGTTGTTTTCTAGCATGGCCATATGTCAGAGAAACCATATTCAAATCCAAGAGCAAAACTCAACTCTATCTCAATAATTTCTTCACATAAGTACCTGTAGAGAAACAGACATAGACGCAGCTCAGCAAATAAAGCAATTTCCCTCCTCTGAGAAAGAAGAAAAAGAAAAAGATTATAGCTGTCCTGTCTAATCTGAAACATTTGAGACATACTGAATTACTGCACTGATGAGACCTATGATTTCCACAAGAAAATGAGACATGTAGGCTCCCTCTGGGAAGGTGTTAGACTTTAGCAGAAACATGCATGTTCCCTCAGGCTGGGATGCAACTGGAAATGTACCATCGATCCGTAAACTGACTGATTTCTTATTCTGCTTGCCATGCACAGTGCTATCACTGAAGAAGCTGTTCCGCATTTAAAGCAAGAAGCAACTGCAGACCAGCTCTGGTGGGGGGTCATGAGTGTATCTGTTATCCTAGATGCCATATTTCAGGAAAGGAGAGAAGATTAATGCCTTTCAGAACCTTCCAGCTGCTTATGCTGTACTCATTTCCACATATTTGTTGGGTCCATCAATCCTATGCCCTCTCCCATCTTTTAATTGGCCATGACAATAAGTCAAAGATCCCAGATTCTCCCCTCCATCCTGTCTACTCTGTAGAGTCCAAATGGAAGAATAAAAACCATTTTCACTGTTCATTTTAAACAGCAAAGCCCAAGCTGCTGTCCTGGTGAAGCATCAGGGACAGTGTGACAATCCTCTGCATTAAGGAGACACAAAGAGCAGGAAAGTAAAACCTACAGGAGAACATGAAGTATTGCTTGCTGACACATACCTCACACCTGGGCTGGTCCTTCAGTGGTTTAGGCTCTTCCTTAACCTCTGCTCTGACATTCCCATCTCAGAGATCAAACCTGAAAGGAGGTTGTAGCTGGGTGAGGGCCAGACTCTTCTCCCAAGCAACAAGAAACAGGATGAGTGAAAACAACCCCAAGTTTTGCCAAAATTTAAATTGTATATTAGAATAGTTTTCTTCCCTGAAGGGTAGTCAGGTATTGGAACAGGCTGCTCAGGGAAGTGGTGGAGTCACCGTCCCAGTAAATTTTTTTAAAAAGTGTGGATAGGTCATTTGGGAACATGGTTTAGTGGCGACTTGGTGGTGCTGAGTTAACTCAATGACCTTGGAGGTCTTTCCCAAGCTAAATAATCCTATGATTCTATGATCCTTAGTCACCTCCTTTCTTCCTCAAGCAGTGTAACCCTGATCAGTCTTGAATAGTCTATCACTGGACAGGTTGTTCAGGGATTTGGGATGAAATGAACAAATAAACATCTGCAAATGGAGAGAAAAAAAATAAAATCAGTGTCCTTAAAAGCATGCAGTGAAACCATAATTCTAACATAAATGGTTTGCTGTATGTTGATAAACTGTGCTGCAAAGCCCAGACTTGGGACTCAGCAATTCCTGTTTGACTGTTATTTCACCATTTAACACCTGTCAATAGATTCCATGTCTTTCTTTGTCAGCTACCCTGTGAAAACAACAACAACAACAACAACAACAACAACAAAAAAAAAAGAAAAAAACAAACCCTCAAAACGAGACATGCCATAAACCTCAAATCCTAATTTTAGAATTATTTGTAAAATGCCTTTACAACTATTGGCAAGGTTTTATTAGAGGCTGGTAGGTTAGCAAAATTCCAAATATGAATGCCTGTTTTCATCTGAAAATATGTTGACAACAGGTTTGAGTTGGAGGGAACGATAGAGTAGAACATTGAATGAAAGAATGGTGAGAAAGATAATGGATGAATAAGTAGAAGTAGCTTATATTCATCATTTGAAGTAGTGTTCCCTTTAACTTCAGGCCAAGAAAAATGGTTGCATATGGGTTAAAATAAGGCATAAAGCATGAAACATAGGAACTTGTCTTCCAGCCTGTTGTTCAGGTTGACTTTGTAAATGTCACACAACTTTTCCCTCCCATATGGAAAAAGAATCTGATCAATTCCTCCCTGCTCCCCCCTGCTTCCCCAGACATCTTCTGCAACCGATGCAAAGCATAGCATTCAGTGTCAAAGCCTGTTACATGCTGCTATCTCCTAATAATATTAAAATGAAAATGAAAGTAGCTCCCAAACAATCTTTAAATCAATCCTAATGTGATAAAAATGAATATCCCCTCTTTCTTTTCCTCCTTCCCTCTCCCTTCACTGTCTTTTGAACGTTTACAACAGCATTTTGTCTGCAGCAATGGATTCAATTGTCACATTGATGATTGTTGTCCAGTCTCTCAATTTTGGCATAATTGTTCTGTTCAAAGTGTTGCTGTACCTACATTTTTAAGACCTGAAGTTGCAGCTTTTTTTGGTGTAACTGAACTAATTGTAAGAATCACAGAATCACAGAACATAGATAAAGTTGGGAGGGTGTGGAACTCACCTACCCCAGACTCCCTGCTCCAGCAGGGTCCCCTACAGCACATTGCTCAGGATTGTCTCCAGATGGCTTTGGAGTATCTACAGGGAAGGGGACTCCACAACCTTTCAGGGCAAGCTGTTCCAGTGCTCAGCCACCCGCACATTAAAGAAATTCCTTCTCAAGTTCACATGGAACTTCCCATCTGCCAGTTTCTTCCATCCCATTGCTTGGCACTACTGAGTAGAGCCTGGATCCATCCTCTTGAGGCCCTCCCTTCAGACACACACTGTGGTAACTTCCCCTCTCCATGTCCTCTGTTCCAGGCTAGAAAGTAGAAATGAACTTTTACAGTGACATGGAAGGAAGTAATTTCTGCCTATTCTGATCTAAGGATGGGCCACATAAATGGGTTGATATTTTCCACACCTTTTCTTTTTATGGTCTCACCTTGGTGTGTACCAAACTGTTGTTTCTGGTTACTCCTTCCTTGGCTTTTACTGCTGCTGTGAAACAGCCAGGATAAAAGTGTCATTTTACACTTTTCATGCTTCCCATGTGCGCTTAACTTGTTCTGGGAAACTAAAGTCATTTGAAGAGTGCTGAAAAAAAATTTTCGTCACATAACTTCCCCCGATTAGAAAAACACAAAACAAAACAAAACAAAAAAAAAAAAAGAACCCCAAAACCCCTTGTAACTGATTTTTTTTTTTTTTTTCCTGACCAGACATTGTGAAGTAGATTAAATTCATTTTTTATGCATTAGTCATTACAACTTGGAAAGACACATTCAGACAAAAGCTTCAAAGTCCCAGACAAGGGTTGGCTGATTATAAGACTATTTTTGCAAGAATAAGTTAGAACACTTCTAAGAATAAGTGGGAGAGGTAGTCGGTACTCTTCATTTGAATAATTAATATAGATTACTTTCCACTGATGAAAAAAAATACTGAGTATTGGATCCCAAAATATCACAAAAAATATGCCCTCGGCCCTCACAAACTCCTTTCACTGGAATTCCAGTGAGGTCATGGTTCATACTTACCATGATTAAACAGTATGAACAAGGACCTGGGGAAAAAGAGTAAACAGAAAATCATTTAGTGAGAGCATTTTCAGATGACATAAATTTGGGTGCAGCAGTAAATAATGAGCTGAATGGATGAGTGACTTGGAGCTCTCTGGATTGCTTGGTAATCTGGGTGTAAGCAAACTGCTGGGACCAAATGTGCCATTACAAATCCAGAGAAGCACAGGAATTGAAGCTGACTATACAAACAGAAGGTTAATGCAAGGAATTTCTAATTTTTAAACATGACTATAACTGCTGCTCATCCATGTTCCCTTTGTAAAATCTTTTCCCATCAGGGTTCAGACAATCTTTTCTTACTCATCCCCATACAAATTTGGTATTTCATTTGATTTGACTTGGCAGAGGTAAAACACATGGAGATTTGATTAGTCTGTAAATATCTGTGTAAAGAACACTGTGGACAAGGTTGCAGCAGTGTTTAATGGCTAGTTGTTAAAGCTATAGAAATTCAAACTGAAAATAAAGCACAGATTTAAACAGTAAAACTGTTAACCATGGGAGCTATTTACCAAAGATGATGATAGATTTTCCATCTCTGGGTGTTCTTTAAATGGGTTTGCTGTTCTTTTCCTACTTCAAACAGAGATTTTGGACTCAGTGTGGGAATTAATATAAGGAACTCCCAGGGCTTTCTTTGGGGAAAGAGGTTTTCCTTTATCCAGAGAGCTAAAGAAATTACACTGTCAGCAACGCTTTGTTTGGCCCAAGATTTAACCAAGTAGAAACGTGACCATGAGGCATTCACCCACATGGATTTTTGCTCCAAGTCCAATTCAGTTAGCTCTCAGGACATGGCCCAGAGGATCAAGAGTGCGCTATTAATCTATCTGCCTTTAAAGTAGCACCTATTTTCTTTGATACACTCAACCTTTTCAACTCAATCCTGAATTTGGCACTGCTTCAAGCTATTTATTATGATTTAGAAATAAATCCTCAATTCTCATGACACAGCTGCTTTTGTCACAATAACCACCTGGGCACAACATGTTCCTGTGGTGAAGCTTGATAGGTTAATTGAGCTTCACAAAGCTTGCAACAAGGTTTGAGATGCTTAGATAAAAATAATAAATATTGGGTGGAATGACTGTTAATATTCTTTAAAATATCTTATGTATAGTGGCACTCACACATTCTAGGAACTTTAGCAAAATATTAGTCAATATATACATAACCAGCTTTCTGTCCTCAAACTTCTTTTCTACAGGAACAGAGAAATATTGTGTTTTTTGCATAGATTCAGCACTGAAACATTAGGGTTGGAATAGAGACCCTAGTGAGTGGCATATCTTGTGCTTGTGCTTCACAGCAAGACTGAATTAATTTTCCTTAAGACATTACTGTGAGACTGATTATAAGTCTGCCCTTGAATGCTTCTCAGTGAAAGTGATGTGACCTCCCCTGGCAGTTTGTTCCATGGATCTAGCTATCCTAATAGTTATAAAGTTTGTCTTAATCATTAACTAAAATTTCCCCTTTGTTGCAGCTTCATCCCATTACTTCTTGTTCTGACCTTGGTGACTAATTATAATAATTGGCCCCTGACCTCCTTCTATTATTTTTTATGTATTTGGAAGAGAGATGGGTGTAGACCAGAAAACGCGGAACCATATCCTAATACCCTGACATCCTCAGGAAAACATACAGCTTTGGGATTTTCTTTGACCTACAGTAAGATTAAAAGCCATGTGCAAAATTTAGAACAGCATTCTGTCAAGAGCAACAAGAAAATCTTCTCTAGGTGTCTTGGTGATAAAAGAAAGACCATGGAAAATGTGGGACCTCTCTGGAAGGAAATTGGAGACCTGGTTGCCTGGGACTGGGTAGGTTGAGGTTTCTGAGGTGCTCAACAACTTTGTTTTGCCTCAGTCTTCACCAGACAGTGTTCCACCATAAGGGAGAAATGGAGTCTCTGGAATGAGTGCAGAGAAGGCCACCAAGACCTTCTGCCATGAAGGTAGGCTGAGAGCATTTTTTTGTTCCACCTGAAGAAGTCTCTGTGAAGAAGTTCTAGAACCTTCCAGTACCTGGAAGAGTTACAGGAGTGATGGAGAGGAACTTTTTATGACATTGAGTAACAGGACAGGCTTCAAACTCAATAAGAGTGATTTAGGCCAGATATTAGGAAAAAATTCTTTCCAGTGAGGGGAGCCTTGGCATTGGCTGCCCAGAGAAACTGGCGAATGCCAAATGCCTGGAAGTGTCCAAGGCCAGGTTGGAGGGCCAGGAACAACCTGGTCTAGTGGAAGGAGACCCCACCTGTGACAGGGGCATTGTAACCAGATGATCTTCAATGTGCCTTCCAACCCAAAATTTTCCATGATTTCTGAGAAGATCCCTTGTACCAGAGTTGGTGTTTAGCTTGACCAAATTTTCCATTATGACCACACAAAAAGATTTTGCTGAACTGAACTGAGCTTACCAAGGAAACTTGGGTAATCTTTTAATGAAGAGTGTTAGTATGTCTCACATATGAGTTATGTGCCTGCAGTCCTCCCATCCATCAAATATGATTTTCCAGGAAAAGGAGCCTCTGCATTCCTTTTATTGCATCAGCACCTAACGGTTGGATCAGTCTTTTGAATTTCCTAAAGTTGACTTGAAATGCTATTGAAATTAGGTCTTGCTAATAATACTTATAAAAATATCCATCAAAAATTTAGCTTTATAAGAAACGCATTTTTTGGAAATGAATATAATTACTTTGTAGCTAAAGTATATTTTGTTTCCTATTACAGGCTGTGCCAAAAAGTTATGCAAGATTGGAAAAAAAATAAATAGATATTTACTCAAGTGCCTAACAATTACACTATTTGCTTCATAGGTCTTTTATTGAGGGGAAGAACAATAACTTTATTTATAACCCTTTGTACCAGTTTTATTTTAAAGACCTCTGCTGCTTCTTCTCTATCTGTGGAGGTGTAATACTATTGCACTTGGCTGTACTTCCCTGCCATGTTGACAGTCTTGGTGTCAGGGAAATCTGTAACTCACTGGCTTCAAGAGGAGTATATGAGAGCTGACCGTTTTTTGCTCTGATAAATGGATTTTTCCTCAAAATGTTGAACGGAAAGGATCTAGTGCATACAACAGCACACACTAATTCAGTGGCCTAACTCACAGGTAACGTGTGTAGAAACTGAAAAACCCTTTTCTTTAACATCTTCTTCATTAACACAATACTTCTCTGGGCTAGTACAGTAATGTGGAAGTGTTGGTCCTAAATTAAGTAGGCCGATAAGTAAATTTTACTGGAGGGATCAGATTTCATGTCCCGCTTGACAGCTGTGACAGAAGGCAACTTCTGAGTTACAGCACCTCCTCATTCTTGACATGCTACAAAATATTAACACCCTTGAGTATGATTAAGTAAGTGACACATCATAATAACTTATCATATATCTCAAAGTAAGTCAGAAGTCAGTTCTGGCCTCATTTGATGATCTCAACTTGAACCAAGTGTGAAAAAAACCAAAATATTTTTTGCAAGCTGAGAGCCAACATCTCATTAAGACATCCTGTGAAAAGCTTCTGCAGTAGTAACTAGAATGAAATGAAAATAATCCTATCAAAGTCAAGGAAGAACTATGTAGCCAACAACATAATTCTTGTTTATGCGGTACACATTGCTCTGAGATGAAATGATGGGTTTTTCATAAATGTAATTTATATTGGGGATGAAAGAGACCAACACACGGTCAAAAGGTCTGAATTCCCAATAGTTCCTGGTCATTGCCTTATCATGGGACAGAGATTGCTAAATTAATTTGTCATTATGCAAATCTTTTTGCTATGATTTCAAATAGACTAAAAAGAAAGATAGAAACTGGTATTTTATCTTTATTAAAAATATTTCTTAGGGTTATTTATAATAATATGTATTTATTGAAGAAAAATCTCTCTCTGACATAAATATTTTATTTAAAATATAAAATTTTGAAATGTTATTTTAAAAATTCAATACTTATTAAGAGGATACTAGATTTTTTTTTTTAATCAGTATAATGGTTTATGATTGCTAAAACCCCAGTTAATTTTACTTGTTTAGTTCCTGATCATACAAAAAGACTGCAGGTTTATAAATTTTAAATTTTTTTAAACATAATACAGACAACAATTCTGAAGAGGATTTTTGATGAAGAGTATAATAAAATATCTATTTTTTTCAGAAACAGTCATACTGAAAAGCAGGCTTTCCCAATAAGCTTTTATCTCTATTCATTTGAAACCTTCAAAGGGAGGTATCAAACAGTCTTAAGAGTGTATTTTTTATAATTTACGTTAGTTACTTTGCCATTCCATATTTCATTATTCTATGCAGCTTGTATCAGGCGTCCTGAGATTCTTTCTCTTTGTATTATAGTGTCTTGATCACAGTTCTTCTACGGTAGAGGATCACTTAGCTTTTCTTCACAGGACTGCAGCTGAGATCCCTATCTCCCAGGAGACCATCTGTGATACAAGGTAAGTGACTCCCAAGAGGATACCACACAAATTTGCATCAATTAGTAGGTTCAGAAACCAGAAATATCTGGTAGCTTGTGAAGAGGAGTTTAAAAAGAAAAAAAAAAAAAAAGGCAGGATAACCCCTCCTCAAGATTCATTAATGTCCTCTCTGAATTACCATGCAGGACTATAAAGGAACCATGGCCATGGAAAAAGCAGTGCTGAGTGTCTTTTGAGTGTCTCTGATGCCACACTGGTAAATATAACCAAATATAAATTTGGTTCAAGGTTCAAATATTTAGATATAGTGCATAGAGATATTCTTATTTCTCCGTGGCAAACAATCCACCCAAGATTAAAAACTCACACTCTGTTTCACAGTTTAACAGCATGACACATTTTAAGCTGAAGACTTTGGAGGCAGCCAGAGGTGGCATAGACAGAGACAGAGATAGCCACACATGGAAAGCCCTCCAGGAGGAATTTCTGTCATTCCTCAGCAGGGAACAACCAGAAATTTCATGCTGCACTGCTTGAAATGTCCCCAGCATCAATCTAAAAGGGGTGAGAGTGTAAAATATTAAGACAGGGACGGTAGTACCTCAAGGAAGTACAAAAATAGTGGTTTGCTATTTTCATGAGAATCTTCCTTTATTATATTTGGTCTTCCCATAAATGACTCAAGTGTTATTAATCATATAATGCAACATGGGTTAGAGATTTCCACTCCAAATACTGCAGAAAAGAAAGAGAAAGGAAAAGACTGGCAGAGGAATATCAAACTACACCCACTGTTCAGAAGTGCAGTGGTCACTGCTGGTTCTATAACACAACCTTAAGTCAAGGGTCCCTGTGGCACATTTGCACCTGTAGTCTATTTTCATACCTCTTTCCTAGAAGGGAGCAAAGTACCGTGATATTTGTGATAAAAAAACTCAGACCCGAGTGAGTAAGTGGCATAGTTATGCCCATTCAGAGGACATGTGGCAAAGCAGGAACTTGAGTGATATTCAGAAACATTTCTTCACTGAGAGGATGATCAGACATTGGAACAGGCTGCCCACAGAAGTGGTGGAATCACCATCCCTGGAAATATTTAGAAAATGTGAGGATATGGCACTTGGAGACATGGTTTAGAGGTAAGAGGGCAGTGCTGCATTAATGGTTGGACTCAACGATCATAGAGTTCTTTTCCAACATTAACACTTGTGTGATTACAGCACTGCTTTTCTAACTGCCTCTACTTCCTGAAACAGCAGATAGACAGGTATCAAACAAGTAAAGTAGAGATATAATGTATTAAGAGAAATCTGTATGGCCTCAAGCTGAGGAAATCAATTCCTTAAACTGTTGAAAGCAGATGCATATGTATAGCTAAAATATTCACATTAATTATTTACTCCTTTCAGCTTTTTTATTTTATCAGCAGAATGGAGGAAAAGGGTTTAAAAAACAAAACAAAACAAAACAAAAAAAAAACAAACAAAAAAACCCCAAACAAACAAACAAACAAACAAAAACAGAAAAAAGATGTGTCTGTATTAGAAGTGATCAAAAAGACCTTTTTCCTAAGAAAAGGTGTAACAAGACTTCATCAATTATAAACAAGGAAGATGGGGCAATAAGATGGCGTGGCAAAGTGGTTTTCTGTGGTTTTGGTTTTTTTGTTCTTTTCCCTCCCTTCATTCTTCCTTTGCTCTCTTTGCCCTTGTGCTCCTTCCTCAACCAGAAGCAGTTCTGCCACAGCAAATGCACATCTGATGTCCAACACTGGTTTTGACAGCTACAGTGGTCAGGATTTTTGGGCTGTGAGGGCAAGGATGGAAGGGATCTGTTCAGGCTTTGTGTGGGTGTAGGACATTGAGATTCTTCAGCATTTTGCTTCTGAGCATGGGGTCTTCTGTCCAGCCTGGACCCATCAAAGACACATTTGCAAACAGACCATCCAGTATGGAGGTTTAATGATATGTATTTATACTACTCAGTCAAATGGGAGGGGGAAAAAAATCTTTTAAGATCTGATAAGTTCTTTTCTGTCTGCACCATGACTGCTTTCAATTCCACTGAAGAACTAGTTTGCTCTTTCTCATTCCAAACATCCCTTTTCTTCTCTTTTCTTCTCTTTTCCCCTTTCTTTCTTTTCTTTTCCTTTTAGGTTCTCAATTTTTCTTTTTTATCTTCTACCTCTTTGTTCCTCTTCTCTGTGGACCCCTCTGCTGAGATCAGATTTCTTTTGTTTTTGTCAGTGTCATTTTCACTTTCTAAAACTCATTATTTCTTTTGATGACCAGCATTCATACTTCTATTAATTCAGATATAAAGAAAGGCAGTATGTAAAGAGAATAGCTAATAACTTCCCCTGTTAATGTTTCAGTCTGCAACAGGAGCTGACATCCTCAGGAGGACATGGTAACAAGTTTTGGAGAAACTTGAGAGCGACCTGCCATGGAAATTAACAGGAGAGACCCTAGTCACAAAGAAAGAATAGCAAATTCTTCCCTGGGCTGGTGACAGCCCCTTAACTCATTTGCGTTTTCTTCTCAGAAGCATGACAGAGAAAGCCTACGGATGGGAAAAGAAGATGCAAGGATTGATGTTCAAATATCACGAAAATGGACCAGATCCTCAACTAGCATAAATCAAGGCAGGCCCACAGGAATCAATGCAGCAATGCCAATTTACACCAGATGAAGACCTGGCTCAATAAATCTATCACTCTCTTGATAAAGGGGTGCGTGGGGAGGGGGAACGGACTATGAATTAGAGTCTGTTCAAACAGCAGGGAAATAGAAACACATCTCCTTCTTGTTGCAGAGGGATAGATGTGGAAAATGCTTCATTTGAAGCAAAAACCTATCCCTAGGCACTGCTTGCACACCTTGCTGCTGTTTCTGTGAGGGAGATGATGTCCAAAGCACCAAAACCAGTGCTCATCCAATGGTTCAAAGATGATGGAGACATTGATTCCACATTACACAGAGGGGGCTACTAACAAATAGCTTTTAAAATGTAAAGGAAGCAACACTTCAGTAAGGGTTTTGTGCTGAAAACCCCAGCCAGAGTGTCCTGAGCTGGTGTTCAGTGTGTAGTGTCTCTTCTATCATTCATACAGCTGCTAAACTATAGCTTTCCAGCATTTGGGCATTTGTGGTGATTAAATGGAATACAGTATTTTCTTTTCCTTCACCTTTGATGTGTCTTTTGTGTTTAAAATAATGGTCTTGGGCTTGCTTCTGGTTTTGAGCTAAGCGATGTGAAGAGTGTGATATCTCTGAGGTGTTATTTAAAGACAAAGTAATGAGAATATGAGTGACTTTCCATTTTCCTTCTACTGGTGCTCTCCTAATATTTACTCTTCCACTCTTTTCATTCCCAATATCAAGACAGACAAGAGGGAAGTGAGAAATGAGAAGAAAAAAATCCTGAAAGAAAAAACTCAAAGAAAGCACTGAGGTTTTTTTTCATTTGACGAGTAAAAAAATCTCAATTAAAAATACCACAGAAAAAAACAAACAAAAGTTGAAGGTTGGATGAATAGAAGCTTTTGCTTAGTTCATAGTTTTAGGTTGACTTTCCCTTTTTGAGAGTAAAACCTTATGGTTTAAGAAACTACAGGTAACTTTCATATACTGTCATTGATACCAGGTAATATTATTTGCTGGAAATAATTATTTTCATTTGCTGGAAAGTAAATAATTTTATTATTTGCTGGAAAGTTTTTGTTTTGATCTGTTTGATTTTTTTTTCTTTTCTCCTAGTTTCTAATGTATTTTGAATTTCAGTATAGCCAAAGAAATATGGTGCATATCAGCTGAAACTAAATACCAGCTGGTTGTCAGAAATGAACACAGGGACTATTACTTTCCCACTGACAAAACTGAGCAATTTCTCATTTAGCATAACAAAGGAGGAAAAGAAACTATCTGATCTAAGGACAGAAAAATGAAATGCAATATACATAAAATGGCAAAATTACGTTCAGACTCAAAATGAAAATTTCTGTTTCTGTTCATCTCTGGAAAATTCATGGGGTGAATAAAACAGGGAATGCTTCCATTCAGTTTACTGATAAAACTTGAAAAACTAGCAAGGTCCAAGACTGAACAGTTCCAAACCATCAAAACAGAGAAATTCTGTCACAGTCAGACCAGGACAGCTAACAAGCAAACACAAACATATTTAGCAGGCCATGAGGTTTTTATCAATTTGATTAAGACAAAAACAAAGGAAACTAAGGAATTTCCTTTAGTGGCGAATAAGGTCCTCTCTAATTTTATGTCTCTAATAAATAAAAACCCTGCATTTTCTAAAAGCAGTTTGTATCAAATCTTTCAATGTCCATTGTTAACAGGCAAACGCAGAAAGACCTACCCAGGGTGTGAATGTTAATAGTAACATATTATGAATTCACATAATAGTGAATTCTGATGCTTGGTTTTCCTTCCTTTCATCTCAGGGATGAGAGACCAACCTGTCCATATAGAATAGGTCTCTGCAAAGTATTGAACTGTACTACAGCTGGGAACCCATATATTCATCCTCTCCAAAGATATGAAGATTATAATTTCTCTCACCCAAACATGTCATAGGCATGGAAAGCAACAGAGCAGGTCTGAGCCTTGCTTAACTCCAAAGAGTATAGGGAATAAGATTAGTTTCTCCCCTGTGATTTGACTTGAACATATGCAGAAGCTTGACTTCTGAACCCAGAAACACCTGAGTCACAGAAAAAACCCTTGATAGCTCCCCTCTTTTATTAGGGTATGGTTGTATTCTTTCTCCCTCTCTTCTGGCTTTGTTTCCCTTTTTTTTTTTTTTTTTCTTAGCCACACATCTAAGCATTTTCTTGCTGACTGGCCCTTTTCTATTACTTCTATTTCTGCTTCTGCCCTTTCAACCTTTTATTCCCACCCCTTTTCTGAACAGCTGCAGACAAATTCACCCTTCCTCCTTCCCCACCACTGCTGTGTTCTGATTCAGACAACTACGAACTTTTCCACACACATGGTCCACATCTCTGATTTATTTTGTGTGTGACCTGTTGTAGCTCCTAATTTTTCAGCTGCTTCCAAGCACAGAACCATTAAATTGTTCCTTCATTATCTCCAAGGGGAGGTGCCTGCTAGTCACAGCCACTCCCCCATCATAATGAAACTATGTGGTTATTTTCTGCAAATTAAAAATGAAAGAGAACAACAGGCAGACCTAACTCCACGGAGGGGATGAAACTTCAAGAATTAAGAAAAGGAGAAAGAAAGAAAGAGAAAGTGATTATTGAATAGAAGCAAAAATGTAAAGATAAATGCCTATTTTAAGTTAAAAAAATGTTCTAAAATGTCCCCAAGGAGGGATGCAGGACTTTATTTAGAAAAAGACGTTCTTATCAGGGGTTACAATATATAAATATTGAAAAGCTCCCTAACAGGTTAGCCACACTGCTAGATGTCAGAGCATTCTTTGCAAGATCCAACTTGCAGCAAATTGACTGTGAAAGGAAGGCAGAAAAAAAAAATAAAAGAAGAAAGAAAAAGAAAGGAAGGAGAACTGCTTGAGAGGAGGCCTTCAACCCCCTTTTATTTCTTCCTCATTCAGCCATACTGCATATAAATGCACTTAAATATCTCTGAAATTCCTTGCTCATACAATCCCTTACAACTGTCTTGGACTATGATTTTCTCAAAAAACTTACCTCTCTTACTTCTGGACGAGAGAAAAGAAATTATATTCTCCCTGCCAATAACACCTCTGTGAAATGTCCTCAAAGGACAGCATTTCTTGCACCTATGTTTTTTTTCTCCACAAGCTGCCATCTGCTGTAATGCATCTCTATTTTAAGCTTTAGAGCCACGTGGCTTAAATCCACATAAGTGTTGATTGTACATGATTGCCTTTATTGATTCTTCCGGGGACAAAACTTACCTGTATCCAACTCCATGTATAGTTTTAGTCTGGACATTTCTTTCACTCTTTGATACTTTCTTTTCCCATCCTTCCATTTTTATAATTCTTTTTGCCGTGGTAGTGCCTGGGAATTTCAGGCAGTTGGAAAAAGTCCTGTTAAGCTGTATGTGCAACAAGTACTTCTGCATGAATATAAAGAATATCTCTTTCTTTCTCTGAAAGGCACCTTGCATTGTAATAACAGCTAGTAAATCCAGTAAAAATAAGCAGCCTGAGTAATCTAAAATTAGGAGGGAAATAGAAATTATTCCAGTGAGGAAAAGTGAATGTATTAGAGGGTAGTTTGAAACAAGTATTGCTGTGCTTTTTTGGTAGGAATGAGTAAATGTCATAACCTGTTTTTCTTCAGATCATTAGGCTGCAGTACCCAGTAGATACTGATGCGGTTTCTAACCCTCTTTTACCAGACTACTTCTAGGATAACAGGTCTTTTGACTATCTCTCAACTGAGACATTTAGGTGGGTGGTTTGGGGCTTTTTTCTGGTTTCTTTTTTTGATCAGTGGAATTTTTCAACAAATAGGTATTTTTTTTTTTAAATTTTCTTTTGCCCTTTCTTCTCTCTGACAAATTAAGAGATGATGCTGCTTTCAGCATTAGTGGGTTTTTTGGGTATTCCTATGCAGACCTGAATTTTAATAGATAATCTCATCTTCATCTTCCTTCAAATTACCTTAAAATTAAAAACTGACTAGTGCTTCTTCCACTGTTAATAATTTACATCCTTTTCCATGCAGGGATTGAACAGGTATCCCTTAAGCCAGAGCAATTCTGATTAAATCAACATGTTACTCATATGCTTAGATTAAGGCACCTGGTTACACTGTTTGCCCTGTGAGCAGCTGAGTGAAATGTCTCATGAACATCCTGAGAACAAATCTCCAGATTTATTTCCAAAACCAGTTGCTAATGTTTAAATGATATAATTTCTCTCTATTCAGGCAGGAGGGAATGTGACTCCTCTTGAGTAGGATTTGACTTTAGGAAATAAATAGGCACTTGAGAGGAAAGATCCAGAATTTTCCCTGCTTTTACCTGATATTATTTTGGTCCTTTTTTTTTTTTTTTTTTTTCCTTTTCTTTTCTTTAAAAGATGGACTTGAGCTCAGATCATTTGCAAGACTTTTGGATACAGATCAGCAACTATACACAGGGAGTATAAATTTTGAATCTTCCATTTCACACTCGGCCTGAACAGGGTAATAGCTTGAGGTGCTGTCAGGACCTTCATCTGCAAGGAATGATGAGAGTAGCAAACTTTTTGTGATTACACAGCTGGGAAACAGGCCATAGGATCTTCGGATGACTGAACCAGAGAGAACTAAAAAAGCATTTGATTTTTGCTCTTTTTACATGTGTGCACACTGGAGCTGATGAATTACAGGAAGAAGGACTCTATGCCTTCTCTAGGCAGGAGGAAGATAAGAAAACAAAAGTACAGGGCTGAAATTCAGCTCATTAAGTGTGTGGCACTGTTCTAAGCTGCTTAGAAGTGTTGTTTGAGGATGGGGTAATCAGTGACCCTGGCTGTGGTTGTGTGTGGATGGGAAGAGGGAAAGAAAAGGGAGTGCTGACTACACATGACTGCCGGGTTTATCAGACAGATTATGTGCTGGAGGAGTGACCAGGACCTGGGAGGAAATGTTTCAGATTCCCACTCCATCTAAGAACCCCTTAAAATCTCGTGAGTCTGTATATTTTGTCTTATATACCAAAGGATTTGATAGAGACCTTTGCTCTGTATTTCATTATGAATTAAGTTTAAATACAATCAGAGATAATTTGGAGTTTAATGCAGAAAACTACTGATGGACAGAACTGAAAAGGAGAAAGCTTTTCTCTCCAGAAAGATACTTTTCCCCCAGATTTTTTTCAGCCAACACTACTGAAATATATTTAGTATGTAATGTAGCATGCAATCATACATCAAAACTAGCTAAAGAGAAAAAAAGAGGCTATTTTAAGGAATATTCAGTTCAACATGTCTGCTGAAGCAACTAGAAATAGAATTTTTATTTTATCTTTAAAGTGGGAGAGGCATTAACATTTAAGCAAGTTGGTTTCAAGAGGAGCCTCTGAATCACATGTCTTTAGCTCATCATTACACGTAAAGGATGGGGTTGCAGAAAGCAGTCTCAGATACCAGGCCCAGCAGAGCACTCGTGAGCTAATTCATTATGGGTGTTTTTTCCTTTTTTTTTTTTTGGTTATAATTTAGAAGAATGCAATTAAAACTGAACTTGATAATTAATTCTGAACCGGTGAGAACCAGTTCCAGAGATTATGACTATAATGCTATGTAACCATTGATATAAATATTCATGAGCTTTCATTGTTTTATGCTTTTTTATGAAGCACAGAGCTTATCTGAAGAAGTAAAATTAAAGTACTATTATTTAACATTACAGTGTAAATAAGACTCAATAGAGGGAGACAAAAATATATGCACTGTAAAATGTAACATACATATTCTATAAATATGTTCATGAGTATTTGTGTATTTAAATTTGTGTTCTCTGGGCTGGCATATGTACTTCTCTATATGGTGGGCAGACTTTGGGGGTGAGAACTAGAAGATTTTTAGTGTCTTTTCCAACTCAAACCATTCCGTGATTATATATATGACTGTATAGTTGGATTAGTACACATTCTTTTACAAACATGTACAGTCACAACTTATTGTTGCACTCAAAAGCATATGTGCACATATTCTCAGAATCTCCCTTATCCATAAATACAACAGAGAAAAGACTAAACAAGTTTGAATCCCAATCTGAGCCCTGATTGGGACCTGGTGACTGATATTCACAAAAATTGACTTATTATACCATCATAAATCAGTCAACATATAAAACTAGACATGTGCAGCTGATGACACAGTAAGAAAATGACCTGTCTTATTCCATCCTCAGCTCCAGATGTTCGTAATAGCTGCCTCCAGAGCAAAATCCCCTTTAAAGACCGAGCCTTCAAAAATCCCAAATAAAAAAAAAAAAAAAAGCTGACAAAGAGTGCCTAAAGGAAACAATACAGCTAGAGGAAAGCTCAATTCCTGGAAAGATTCAAACAAGCAAGGAAGTAACAGAAACAAAAATACTCTGAAGAATATCAGCATTCTTTGAGTATACTCTCTGAGGCTTTTTTCTTTTAATTATTTTTTATTTTTTTAATTAAACTAGAGATAGAGTGGCTTAAACAGAAGTGTTCTGTATCATGTTGGACACCTGAGCAATCTGGCTGTAGTTTAGACCCTCCAGTCAGCAAATGTGATATTCAAATTGGAAGAAGATTTAAATCTCCTGCACTGGTATGTTCAGTTCATTTATTGTGAGGCACTGAAAAGTCAAATTCAGTATTATGTGATTAAGCTACATCTGTCTCAGCACAAGCAGTAACCATATTTCTTTAAGTTCAGCAGGTGTTTTGCAAAGATTCTAAAGGATTTTGCACAAAATTAGTACCTATAATAAAGCACCAGTGATGAAGAAACAGCTCTTTATATCACTGATATATTATAGTTTTGTTCTAATAAATGTCATTGCCAAATATTTCAAAACCTAAAACAGGTTTGCTGACTGAACTGTTTTGCAAGCATATTTGCTATGCCTTATTGCAAAGATGTTCTTTTATAGACATACAGTTTAGAAATTTTATTTGACACTGCTGACTACTAAATTAGCAGCTTTTCAACTTTGCCAGACTCGTGCAACACAATTGAGATAAAAGGTAAAATGCATAACTTCTGCATTAATTTTTGTTGGCAGTGTCATAAGAATCCTCAAGATGTGTTAATTGAGCCTAGGATATGTGAAACAAATGATAAAGCTTCCCCCTTTCACCTTTAGATCTTCTCTCTCCCTTCACTTTCCTTTTTCTCTTCAGTCTGCACTAAGCCATCCTTACGACATCATTACGATACAGGAACACAGCTCAGGCACAGTGTGGTTTGCACAGAGACATGGATCTCCACAAAGAAATCAAGCATTTGGAATGCTTTGCTTCTTGTCAGAGTGTTTGAGACACTCTGTATGTTTCCGGGTTTCTGGTACTTGTTTCTTGCATTTACTGATGGGGTGTAGCTTTTCAGGCTACGATTTTGTGCACATTTATCTACAATTTCCCAATGTATCAGGGTCAAGAAGAAAATTCTGTTGAATTTCCACTACAATATACTTGCAAAGCATCCAAAGAAGTTTGAAAAAGTTTCAAGACACAGAATTCTTCACTGGTTTGTCTTTATTGAAAGCGAGACTTGCAATAGGAGTAAATATTTTTTCATTATGGATTTTTATATAGAGCCCAAAAATCTCTTAAAACATAATTTTCAATGAGCTTTTTTTTTACCCTTGCAATAAAAAGAAGGAACAAGCAAACCCCCCCATTGAATATTCTCCAAATTTTATAAAAGTATAAAATATTGGGAAGGACAAATAAAGGATATGTTTTGTCTGGGATTTTTTTCAGTTGTTTTTTTCCTCCCTGGAATTCTGAAGAAAAGTTTTATGACAATTTTTTTTCAGTAATTTGTGACAGTTTTTCATCAGTATTCAAAAGCCTGGAGAATACTGGGACTGCATGATGATGAGCATAAAACTAGAAAAGTAAAACATTAAGTGGGAGTTCTGATTTCATCGTGTGCTTGGCCAGCAAAGACCCAAGGAGAGCACTTGGAGTTTTGACAATCCATATTGAAAATTAAAAACTAGGTTTTGTTTGTTTTGGGTTCTTAAGTGGGTAGAGTAGATGTAGGGAGCATCTTTGAAACTCGTTTTTCTCCTAAAAATTACTGGAGTAGGCAACTCAAGCCCAGCGGGCTGAAGAAGGTGGCCATGTTGGTTCTATAGTGTTTACTTCAATTTGACAAGCAAATACAGTTTAAAAAATTGTCCAAAATTTTATTAAAATTATAAGGCAACAGCAAAATATTTGTCATATCTGGGAGAAAAATGCATCATGCAGACAAACAAACAAAAAAATAAAAAAAACCCTGCAGCTCAAAACTCTGCATTTCTGTGTTAAGTATGCTTCTAATTTCTTCTGGAGTGTTGTTTAATTCATCAACATTTTGCTGTTTGAGTTAGTGGCATTTCAAGACCCAGATTGCACTCCACTGATATAACAAAAAATATCTGCAATATAAAAAATTATTTTAGGTTTTTCCCACTGTCACTGGAAAGACATAAATTCTTCCCAGTGTGAGACAGCCCACCCTTGGGAGGCATCTATTTCTTTTCATCAATTAGGGAAGGAGCCTACTTTGGCTGGACTTCTGACTCTGGGATCTGTAGGGTTCCCTTGGCTGGCTAGGATTAATCCAAGCCCAAATCCATGCCAAGAGCAGTATCTATGTCAGACTTCTTGGAAGAAAAGAATCCCAGTCTCTCCTTCTTTCCTGCCCTCATCTGATAACAACACAACTAGGAGCCTTCCTCCAGTGAGCACTCCAGAGGTTCTTTATGGAGAATGATGAAAACAATGAGAAAATGCAAAGCATAGCTCCCAAAATAACCTCTATGGTTTGTCCCTGGAGTGCATTGACTCCTGGTTTTTTTTGTTCCTGGTTTTTCTGACCAGCTCTGCAATGAAATGGTGACTGACGGAAAAGGCCAAGAAATCTTGTGTACATTTTACAGTCTTGCTGTGAATGGGTGACTGGGATTTAATTTCAAATTAATTTATCTGCTGTGACCTCAAACAACTACAAAGAAGTTTCTCAAATACAGACTTGGCTGCCAGGGTTTTGTTAAAGACCATAGAAATGAACATCAGAAAACCTTGTATTTATTGGTGGTTTTTTGGTTTTTGGTTTTATTGTTTTGGGGTTATTTTTTGGTTGGTTTTTGTGTGTTTGTTTGTTTTTGTTTTGTTTTGTGTGTTTTATTCTGGGTTTTTTTTTGTAGTTGTTTTTGTTGGTTTTGTTTTGGTTTGGTTTTTTGTTTTTGCTTGGTTGTTTGTTCTGTTTTGTTTTGTTTTGTTTTGTTTTCCTCTTAAGGCCAAAAGTAAGCAGAGTCAAATGTTAAAAAAGAAAAAAGTGTTTGTAAGGACTGTTCTCAGGCATCTCTATCTTTAAAATAATATATTTGTCACATTTTCAAATATAATTTGAAGAGATGAACTTTTTAACCTAGGAATACATTTATGGAAAGGCAAAATACTGTAAATATTAAAAAACTGAAGGCTGTTTTTAAGCATTTTGTCTATTATGAAGTAGGTCTTTTATGACCGAGATTTACAATAATATTTTTAGTCAATTACACCTGTTAGCAGGAAAAAAAACAGGAGAAACAAATTAAAGAAAAAGGTTAGGAGGTTCCATGTTTTCCATCTATATTTTTTGTTGTATTAGTTTAATATTAAAAGTTAAAAGAGTTTCTGAGCTTTCTGTAGGAAAATACTCCCAATTTGTAGTCAGTACTTTGGCAAAAAATTGCATGAAATATGAAAAATGAAGCTATAAAAAGTAGGAAATATATTAGAAGTTTGTGTCAATGATGTGAAAAAAGGAAATATATGAATGTCATGATTTCCACACCTGCTCATAATGCAATGTGTCAAGAAAACATCAGAAAGGTAGGTGATTTTCTCTCTGTAACACAAAAGTTTGCAGTTTAGCTGAATCTTTCACCTTGTTTTCAGTAACATACTTCAAGAAATAGATCCACCATCTGTAGAGATTTTGGAAGAAGAAATTATTGGAGAGCTTAAAAATCTGTCTTTGGGGTGCGATAACACTGTCAAGTCCTACCAAAGTTGGAAATAATCCCTTCCTGTTATGACAGACAGAACAAGAAGTTGCTCATTTAAATTGCTCCCGGGGAGATACCAGCTTTGAGATAAGGAGCTTTTCCAATGGTGAGGCTAGTTAGGGGCTAGAGTAGAATTTCACAAAAA